>PVKM010000756.1:0-94577 GCA_004027735.1 Carollia perspicillata | reverse complement strand
CCCATACATTATTTTTTTATTGCCTGCTTCCTCCCATTAGAATGTAGGCTCCTTAAGGGCAGGGATTTTGCTTATTTTGTTGCATCTCCAGCACTTAGAACAGAGTTCACCATTAGTTGGGGCTCAATAAATACTTGCTGAAGTGAGAAGACGAATAAATTAGGTATCTGATGCAAACTACAAAGGTGGGCACTGCTGACTGAAGGAGCTACACCGGGAAGTGTATCTTGTACTGGTGAACATATGATTACATTGTAGTCTTTTTGTTTCACAACTCCATGCCTTTGCATTAGCTGTTTGTTCTGTCCAGAATGGGTTTTCCCCTTGTTCATGAAGTACACTCCTACCTGTATCTCGAGTTTTAACTTAATCATCACTTTTTCTGGGACACTATTCTCCAGTGAGCAAGTAGTGTTGATCTTTCTTTATTCAACTCTATTTTCAATTCTTAGTTGAATTATAGCACTTACCACACTGCATTGCATTAATTGTTTACATGTCTGCCTCCTCAGCTAGATTCTGGGGTCTTGAGGGTAAAGTCTATAACTTATTTATCACTATCTTCCCAGCATCCAGCCTAAAGCCCATCTCATAATGAGACTCAGTATATGTTTTCTGAGTTATTAGCAAGATGAAAGAGCTGAGGCTGTGTTTTGATTCTTCGAGTGAGAGTAAAAACCATGAAGTCACTTTTGAATTGCTAGTTTAGTGGAAAAAATACTGTGCAGGTCCAGGCAAAGGACAACCTGGTCCCAATCCTTGAGCTTCCTCCCAGGTGACCTCTTTAAATATTTTTAATCTCTTTGAACATCTAAACCCTCAACTGTAAACTGGGATATAATGACCTCACATGGTTGTCATGATCAAGTCAATGATTTGGGGTGAAAGGGCTCTGTAAATAAACTGGTAAGTTTCAGGCAAGAGCAAACAAATTACCCAAGTAAGGAGTTTGGCGTTTTTAAAACAATCCCAGATTGTTTTCTTTCCCAGTCCTCTAGGTGCAAAGATATATCTACGCTGTAATTTAGGTCCTTCTCTTTATTCTTAGACCTTGAAGAATCTCCATAAGCTGGGGCAGCTTCCATATTTTGAGGCTGCTTGTCTTGAATTAATCTTCTCCCTCTGATGCAGGTAGCTCTAGGATTGCATGTGTTTCATTTAGGATTAATATTTACGACAAGACCTTTCCTTACTGTCTATGAATCTAACACAAAATAGCAGCCAGAATCTGAGGCCTTCTTGTACTTGAAACCTGTGCTAAATGGCTGTAAAACGTAGAAGACCACTCCCCTCAGCTTCTCAAAACTGAGCCTTTACAGTGTGAGACAGTGTAACACTCACTTTGTTTTTCTCTTGTCCTTTGAGTCTCTTCTTGATTTGCTCTAGTTGGCTAAAGAACTTTGCAACTCCGCCAGTGGGAGGAGTCCTGAACGATCTAGTGGGAAGGGTAGAAGAAGAGGCAGGGGGAAGATTAGAATGACAGCAGAGCCTTTGATTGGCTACCCTTACTGCTCAGGGATGTTTTCATGGGCCTCGCCTAGACTTATACTTTGATCAGATGAAAACACGGGATCATTAACTCAGCCCTGGAATGCCGGCTCTCAACACTGATGATATAATTGCTGTAGTGTGATTCCTCTGGGCTGGCTGCTCAGAGGCGTCTGGGTTCCAACTGTTGCCGGGAAATCATGTGGATTTTGCAAGTTTCTCCAGGGCTTCCACTGCTTCTGTTTTCACAACGGTCATAGCTACACTTTCCCATTTTCCCTTATAGTGTCTATAATCTCAGGTTAGTTTAGGGATTAAAAAATCTCCCTTTCCAAGTCATAGGTGGCCTCATGAACACTGAAACAGCTGTGACATTCAGTTTTTCAAACTTCTGCTCCATTCGGTGTATTTCTACCACACTTGTCATATTTCATCTTACTTCCTCACTTTTTGCCCTCATTATCACCCTCATCTGTTGTGCTCTTCCCTTATTAATATTAAATCATCCTTCCATACCCAAGTCTTAAGAATCCATCTCAATTTAATTCAACTTTTCTCAAACTCCAAGAATCTATGACGTGGTAGGCATTGTGTTGGAGTGTGGGGACACGAAGATGAATGAGATGAGAATGTGGCTCCTGACCTCATGGAGCTCACATTCTTGGATGGAAGGAAGGCAAGAAAACTCACTGAATAAAATGTGATCAGAGATATCAATTAATGGCATGGAAAATACTCATACCTGGAAGAGTTTAGGGCATCTTATGTACTTTCTACAAAACTGTTTTGAACCACTCAAGACCGAAGTTATGTATATGTTGTGGGAACTCATTATACTTGGAATCACTTAGCTTAGTTCATGGTATTTTGTGTCACAGATTTAAGCCCCTTGAATTTAAGAACCGTGTTCTTTTGTAACCCACCCATGTCACCTAACATATTATTGAACATTCAACAAATAAGTATAATATTCACTAATACTTATTTGGCTTAATAGTTGTTTCCTTGATTTGGGATAGAATGGACTTAGAGAAAGAGCTTGGGTTGGAAAATTAGACAACACTGGGTTCTAATTTTAGCAATGGCATTTATTAGTGGTAGATTTTGGCAAGACACTTAGCCTCTCTGAGTCTCAGATCTTCTTCTTAAAACGGAGATGAGAATATCTTCTTCTGAAGTTGTTATTATTTAATTCAGACTGGTGCAGCCACTGTGGAAAACAGTATGGAATTTCCTCAAAAAATTAAAATGGATCTGCCTTTTGATCCAGTGATCCCACTGCTGGGAATATATCCAAAGAAACCCAAAACACTAATTCAAAAAACATAAGCACCCCTATGTTCATTGCAGCATTATTTACAATCTCCAAGATATGGAAGCAGCCCAAGGGTCCATGAGTAGATGAGTGGATAAAATAACTATGGGACATTTAAACAGTAGAACACTCGGCCACAGGAAATAAACATGTTACCCTTGTGACAGCAGGGATTGACCTGGAGCATGTTATGCTAAGCGAAATAAGCCAGTCAGGGAAAGACAAATACCATATATGATTTCGCTCATATGTGGAATCTAATGTACAAACTGAACTAACAAGCAAAATAGAGACAGACTCATAGATAGAGAACAGGATGACGGGGAGCATTGATAGGGGAGGTTAGGGGGTGGAGGGATTGAGCAAAAAGAAAAAGGACTCATGGACATGGACAACAACGTGGTGATCGCATGGGGGAGGGGCTATAAGGGAATGGTAATGTAAAAAACACAATAAAATTTTTCTTTAAAATGAAAAACATGGTCACAAACTTTGGAAACTTTTTCCCAATTTGTGAATTTATTCATATAAAAATCATGCAAAGGATAAAAATTAAACCATATCTAGTGACTGATGTAATCATAAGATTATAAACTCTGTGAGGATGAGGATCATGTCTATCTTGTTCAATATTGTAACTTGCTTATTTCACACAAGTATTCAATAAAAATCCAAAGGAATGACTAATTTGATGATAGGAAATTTATATAAAAAAGAAATATAGCAATTCACAAAAATCAGCTTTGGTTATCTGGATATTTGAAATTTGGACTGTTTTAAAAAGTTGAGATCAAAACTCTGTCTTTTTTACCCCAATGTGACTGCCTATGGCACAGAACCAGGGCCTAACAGCGTCTGATTACGGAGGGCAGGCAGTAGGACTCCATACTAAGCAGGGGCCCCTGAGAGCTCAGTGGGGCAGCTACAAACAGAATAGGCATAGAAACTGGAGTTTCACACTCCAGTAATCTCCAGTTAGAATGGACTTAAAGAAAGAGCTTGGAGAGTAAAGTCTGAAAAGGTCCCCAAATATTGATTTTGATAAGAACAGGAAGGGCGACAGCCATTTAGCCAAATACTGTCTGAAAAAAGGTGAGGCTTTTGGCCAGTCATGGGTTGTTAGGTGGGATATCGGTAGCACCACGGTTCTAGACTGTTTTGTAGTTTTCAAAACCCTTTGCTTCTTTCTTTCCTAGTGTAGTTTAGGTAATTCAATGAACATTTAAGCATTTTCTTGGTTGCAGATAGTGTGCTTAATACCATAGGACGTTAATATGAATGCCATCATTCTTTATGGTAAAAATAATGACCATTTATCGGGCTCTTAATAGTGTTTGCCAGGCATTATATTAAGTTTTTTTTTTAATGTATCATCTCATTTAATCCTCAAGTAATCTGTGAAATTACTATTATTATTATCGTTGCTTGTTTTACACATAAAGAAAATGACCTGTTAGGATCACATAGTTAACAAGTAAGATTAACAAGTAAATTAATCAGTAAGGTGTGGGATCTGGGTTTGTTTACCTGATCCAAAGCCCCTGCTCTCTTAACAAGCTATCAAAGGACCCTAGTAAGTAATTTGACAAACAGTTGCTCACTGCTAGCAATGTGTCTCACATTGGTATGAAACAAAATAAGTTATATGTTTAAAATATTAAAAAATTTAAATGATCTTTGCTAAATAAGCATTCCTTACACCAACATTTTTGGAGAGCCATTTGGCATTAGAGATCAAAATTTAAAACATTTAACTTTTAATTCTACTTTAGTAATTATCAAATAAATCTAAATAAGCAAATATGTGATAACATTTGGGGTTATGTTATTCCCAAAATAGTCCATGAGATAAGGATATGAGAATAAGTGGTTAATTGGAACAGCCACCCCAGAATCAATGAGGAAGTGAGGAAATCAGACTGGGAAGGGCAGTGAAGTCAATACAAAGTACAAGATTAATTAACAGATTACAACTGTGGGCAACTGGGGCTCAATCCTTCTTAGAGGTTTATACAGAATTTGCCTTAAAGGTGTCTTACCCAAGGAGGTTGAGGTAAGAATTCACAAATTCCCATCCATCACTGGATGGTGAGCTGCTGGGTTAATGTCCTGCCCATGCATGGACCAAGCTGTCTTCCTACTGAGAAAGCCTAAGGTCAAGTCACAGGTGCTTGAAGTAGAAAGAGATCCTGAGGGTAAGGAAACAGTGAGGGCCAAGGGAATATCCATGGGGCACTAACAGCATCTGTTGTAGTATATTAGTAATATAGAAGGGTGTTAATTCATTGTCTATGATAATTAAACACTATATACAACCTAAATATACCTTAGAGGGGATTGGTTAAGGATGCCTAAACAACCTTATGACAAAGAGATACGATTTCTGCTAAGCTTTTTCAAAGATGAAAACCAGGAGTCCTTAACCTAGTGTGGAGAGTGAGAAAGGCCTCTTTTGGAAAGCGACCGTAGCCACGTGTATGTTGGGAGGGAAGCTGAGGGGAATGATTCAAGCAGAGGGAATGGCATTGCTACGGCCCTTGCAAAGGAGGAGGATTGGAGCTGGGCTTATGTGGCAGGAATATAGAGAATCAGGGCAGACTGGCTTCCTGGGGTTCAGGGATAGACAAGGACCAGAGTAAGTGGGACCTTGTAGGATTAGAGACTTGATCCTGGTTGCAGTGGGAACCCATGGAAGGGTTTAAGTTTTTTCAGCAGATCTTTAAAAACTGTTGGATCTTGATGGCTCTGGCTGTAGAACAGAGAGAGTAGGAACCTGGGCCTCTAAGTTCTTTGAAGTGAAGAATATCAGGCTGCTAAATGTATTCCAAGGCTGATGATTGTTGTATTTTAAAAAATGATATATTCATTCCAAATAATCAGAAATACTTGTTAAAAAGTTTTTATTGAATTTATTGGGGTGACAATGGTTAATAAGAATTATAAGAGTTTCAAGTGTATAATTCTATAATATGCCATCTGTATGTTGTTTGGTGTGTTCACTACCCAAAGTCACCTTCTGTCACCATTTATTCCCCTTTACCCTCTTCTCCCTTCCCCCACCTTCCTTTCCCTCTGGCAATCACCATACTGTTGTCTGTGTCTATGAGTTTTATTTTTTTGCTGTTGTTTTTTTTGCTTACTTCCTTCACCTTTTTCACCCAGCCTCCCAACTCTCCACCCCTCTGACAGCTGTCAGTCAGTTCTCTGTATCTATCATTCTGAATCTAACAAACTAAACTATCAAAATAGAATCAGAGGTACTTATATTTTTTATTACCTAACCTAATTCAACAAAGGACTGCTGGTGTTCATGTAACCCTTATTTTACTTAGTAATATCCCCAAAGCTCAAGAGAATGATGCTGGCGATTGGCTATGCCAAAGAGAACCCGTAAAGTGCTTCCTTTAAATGAAAAGGTAAAAGGTCTTGACTTAATTAGAAAAGAAAAATAATCATATGCTGAAGTTGCTGAGATCTATGGTAAGAATGAATCTTCTGTCTATAAAATTGTGAAGGAAAAAGAAATTTATACTGGTAGTTGAATTCTTTAGCATACTTGTATTTGAATTATAAAATGTGCGTAGCCCTGGCTGGTGTGGTTCAGTGGATTGAGTGCCAGCCTGCTATCTGAAGGGCCACAACTTCGATTCCCAGTCAGTGCACATGCCTTGGTTGCAGGCCAGGTCCCCAGTTGGGGCCATGTGAGAAGCAACAGATTGATGTGTCTCTCCCTCTCTTTCCCCTTCCCTGCCCCTCTATCTAAAAATGAATTTTTAAAAAGTGTGTAAACAATAAAGAATATTTAAATGGTAACATTGTTCATGTTTATAGTTAGACTATGTATTATCTATTATATATACATAAGACAACATATATATTACATACAATATAAATATTATACATACAGTTATGATATATAATATAAATATTATACAAGGTGGAGAAAAAGTAGGTTTACAGTTGTCATATTGAAAATACAATAATTAATAAGAATGAAAGAATAAACTCTTTCACATACAATTGTAAACCTATTTTTGCCCCACCCTGTATATACATATATATGTATATACACAAATACTATTCTTGTATGTTATTTACACACACTGGATTCACATATTAAAGGGGAAATTCCACCTGCTGGCAGTGCTAGTTAACTACCTGTTTTCAAAGGGATTGCTTTTTTAAAAAATAATAACTGAAGAAGTTATTTTTTAATTTTTGCTGTATCATTGGGGTCAGTTGTATATATTTTTAGATTACAGTTGATGCACAATATTATATTTGTTTCAGGCATACAACCCAGTGATTAGGTGCTTATACAACCTACCAAAAAGATTGCTTTTTAATTCTTGTTTCCTTATTTCCTTTTGAGTTTCTATGTTTAGTACATATATTTTAGTCTTTCTAAAGACATTAAAAATTTACATCAGAAGGGTAATTGATTGCTTAGATGAGAGTTTTTTGTTTGTTTTGTTTTTTTAAGAATTCAACTATTCTCTTGCAAACACTCTGTGAACCAAGGGAGAAGTGTAGTGTATTTCCTCAAAATAATGGAAAGGTTTCATATTCTTCAGAAACACAACAGTCAATGGGTTTCATTTTTGAAAATAGCTCTGGAATACCCACTATTTCCTAGTCAGATATAGTACTTTTTCATATTACTCCATGAGATTATAATTATAATTAAGCTTTAAATTTCATGAAGGCTGGACCAAGGGCCTATCAGGTTCACCACTACAAATAACAGAGCTGGGCTGGTAACTGAGGCTTAATGTTGGTGCATAGAGGACATTAGTTGTATATTCTGGTGAAAGAATTGGCACTGAAATAATCATGGGAGAAGTTTCATGAATTTATCTGTATATTTAAAAATACTGATTATCTTAGTTTGCTGTCTGTTCTGAGGATATAAAGGAAAATATTCTTGTAGTATAGCATATGATTCAAATAAGATTGCTACCTTGCTCTTGAGTTTCCCACATCCTTTGTGGGTACATAGATTTGTTGATTTATATGCTAAGCATGTATTGTTTACTCTGTGTAACCCTCAGAGGGTTACAAATAGAAGTCAAATCAGAACTTGAAAAACTTTTGTTTTTAGAAGTGCACTTGATTGTTAAAATAATATTCAAAAATGACAAGCAAATATGTTCTATATCTAGTTTAGTTTAATAACTAAATTCACCTTTAAAATTATAAGGAAAACTGTTAGAGGACTATCTCGTCCCAGATATCTATCTCGCTCCAGAAAACAGGAATCCAGAAAGTTCCAAATTTTTAACTGCCTATTAACTACCAACAATGGTATGAAATTACTGAGATCAATAAACAGTATCCACCAATATTTCTTAGCTTCAAGTGAGAAAAGGCAAGCTCTCCTCCCTGGCTTTATTTCTCATTCATATATGCAGTATGACATTAAGATGAAAGACACATGTGTCAAAATAATCTTCTTGTATACTTAATGTGCAGTTTATTCGATATCAATTATATTTCAATACAGCTGTAAGAAACCCCAAACAAAACAAAAACAAATACAAATTCTATGTTATATGTAACACATAGAGAAATTGCTTCATTTATTTCTTAAGAGCAGTTACTCGGGGAACAACAAACTATCTCTGCAGGGCCTGGTAGCCTAATGAAGCAAATTTTATCTAATTATTACTTTTCCTTTTCTTTTTTGTACCTTAGATTTAGGTTACTATTTCTACTCAATGGAAAAAATAGACTTTCAGTTTGCGTTATGCTGCAGCTCCACGGTGGAACTATTTGAACCCTTTGCGTTTTTAGAGTATCATTTTCAGCCTCCAAATTGGATTGTAGAAGCTTGGGAAAAGAACCTCAGAGATCAAATATGAGTATCTTTCCTACGTGCCCCAGATAGCGTATTCTAAGGCTGTTTTGAAGTGTCTAAGATTGACAGAGAGGAGCTGTCACGATCGGGGCTGGGCGTGGCTGTTTTCGAAAATACAATCCAGAGATCTGAGTGGGCTTCCCAAAGATCTAATTACTAGGGAAGAGCCTTTCACACACATAACCTCTCAATAGAGACATTTTCGTAGGGATTCAACTCAGGTGTTTTTATTGGCGGACATAGGAAGCGTGTGGGAGTCGACTCTCCAGCGACGCCTCCCGAGGTTAGGGATAAATCCTCCGTTTTTCTCCCCTTTTCAGTTATGGGAGGAACAGTCGGTTTCAGCAGCTGGACGCGCCCAGGATCCCGGGGGCACCTGAGACTCGAGTGGTGAAAGGAAAGGGGAGGGCCTAAAGCTTACGCTCCCTTGGGCCCCCCAACCCCGGCCGCCAAGGGAGGCGGGAAGAAGGATGATTGACGGAGTCGATCAGTGGCTAGGGGATTGCAAAGGGAGGGACTAAGACAGCGACTGCTGAGCTTTCCCCTTAAACGGGTTGGGCTGGGCCTCGAGAACGGCTTCCGTCAGGCCTACTGGCCTCCCTGAATGGGTTGTTATGGTAACAAACGACCGAACAGTCCCCTATGAACGAGCCAATAAGAAGAGCCGTCTTTTCCACCGTATCTTCGAGCCTAAGGTGTTGCGAAAGCACGGGTAGGGGGGCGCGGAGAAGACGCTGCCTAGACATTCTGCGGTGCAGCCGGAGGAGGGGTTTATGACGTTACCGGGAGAGCCAATCACGTCTGTTTTTGTCCAACGGCCCCGCCCTTTTACCGCACATTTCCCCTCCCCTAGCTCATTTCGCACGACGCAGCGGTTGGGAACACAGACATTTTCGGAGCTGGAGCTGCCAGTGCCGGCGCCATTTTGTGTTTGGAGAAAGCGGCCTCTGTGGCGACTGGAAGTGGACGGAGATCACCCGTGAGAGGGCGGCGTTTCATACCCGAGGTCCCCTTTGTGTCGTCCCCTAACCCCCCCTCCGCGGTCAGCATGTGGTGAAGCCGGAGCCGCGAGAGACCCGGGGAGAGGAAGAGGAGTCGGAAGGGAGGCGGGGTATCGAGAGCGGCTTCAGCTTCAGCTGCGGCGGATCTCGGAGGGGGGCCGCGGCGCAATGTCAGAGCAGACGCCGGCCGAGGCCGGTACTGCGGGGGCCCGGGAGGATGCCTGTCGGGATTATCAGTCATCACTCGAAGACCTGACCTTCAATAGCAAACCGCACATCAATATGCTGACCATTCTAGCCGAGGAGAACCTGCCCTTCGCCAAGGAGATCGTCTCTCTCATCGAGGCCCAAACCGCCAAGGTTTTTATACACCCCGCAGCCTCCTATTCTTCTAATACTCCCTGATTTTAGTGTCAGCCTCATCCCAGGTCTCGCTTCTATCCGAAGGGGGACAGAGTTCTTCCTCTCCAACCCTCCCCCCCAACTCCGGCTCGGTCTTTGGCCCAGGCTTCGAGCGTGGGCCTCTCTTGGGGGGAGGGAGTGGGGAGGATGAAGGGTGGAGTCCCACTTCCGCTTACCAAGTCCCTATTTAGGCCACCGCATTGTACATCCCGACACACGCTTTGAATAGAGCCCTTTGGGGAGGGGGGCAGACTTAAAGGCAGTTTATGTTGTGGGGAACTGAGAGTTAAAACCATTTTAAGCCCCTGGGAAGGTGGGGAGTGGTTCTTCTCCCATCTCCCCCCAGTATTCTTTTGGGTAATTGCTCTGTGGGTTGGAAGGAGGTGAAGGGGGACCTGGGAGCGAGCTGTTGGTGGGTGGGAATAGGGAATTGGCCCCGAGTGGAGCAGCCGCTTGTTAGGAGCCCAACATGGCGCCTGAAAAGCACATGATGCAAAAGGGAAGAGAGAAGAATCCATTCCCTGCCAGCCAGGCAGCTGCTCACACCCGTCAGCCCCATTTTGGGGTGGGGGCGGCTAGATACAACTTTTATTCTCCTATCGGAGTGCTTTATTTGTCCCCCAAAATGGGAAATTGGGGTTGAGGGTGGGGTATGGGTGGGGGGAGGAGATCTTATCCAACCTGTAGGTGGAGAACTGGCCCATTGGGTAACAAGTACTTGTAGTTTTTTTTAAAAGTTCAGTCCCTCCTCTTCCTTCTCTCTTTTTTCCTCCCTTCCCTGATAGTGAAGACGTGCTTTACTTCACCCCTTGACAGAAGTGGTCCTCTGCCACCCTATATTTCCCTGTAGTCCTCCTCCTCTGTGGATTCATGTGGGAGTGATATGTCACTTAAGTTACTGTTAACTTGGTTATCATAATGAATTTTAATAGCTTCCCAGCTCAACATTTTAAGTTATTTTTCAAGCTTGTACTTACGGTTTAATTTTTTCTAGTTGTTAGTGATTGAAATGATCAGGATGAGCCTCCTTTTAGCAGAGTGAACCCCTTTTAAAAGGCCACTTTAACAACAACCACCAATATATTGTTTAGAGGCGGTTTCTGTCTAGTGTAAAACTGAGTGGTCTGACTAATAAATGGTTTTGAAATGTGTGACTGGTATTATAAAATTTGTGAATAAAACATATAAAATATGTATTTGTCTTTTTTTATTTACCTTTGTAAGGTGTAGAATCTGCTTCCAAGACTTATTTTTATCTACGTGGTTGTGTGTTTTAAACAAAAGTCTTTAAGTGACTTGGGTTCATTCTTTAGGTTCCATCCACTCTTGGGTAAATCCGTTCACAAGATACACGGTTTCAGGTGGTCCTTTCATACCTTAATTTAAAGAGGACAAAAAGTTTTTTTTTAAGGGCCCAACAAGTTTGTCATGCTCCGACTGACAGCTAAAATACAAGCCTTCATTCTCCTTTTCCTGTGAATGTCTGTGAAACAGCTATTTTTTTAAAGTATGAGATTTAAAAAGGAAGCATTCCTCATACTCAACATTTTTTTATTGATACCACAAACATGTTGGACATGAAAACTTAGTTTTTGCCTCGTTGAAGGCTTAACTTGACATTGAATGCCTTTAAAAAAAAAAGGAAACCACTTACGCTTTAAAAAAATGACATTGATTTTTAAAACCTAAAAAATCTAATTACCTAGTTTTGGGGGTGGGGATTACTAATATTCCACAGAGCCTAATGTTTAGTAGCTCAGATTGTCACTCAAAAGTTTTTTTTTTTGCTGGGTTATGGATCCAGAAGATCTTCGAGAAGTGAAAAAAGTAAATGCTGAATATAGTGATCACATTAAAACTTGTGTTTGTGTATGGATACACAGTGGCGAAAATAGGTGGACTATTTGCTGATAAAAGAGCTGAAATTTTTTGGCACACGTTTCCTGGTTATTTTTGTAAAGCCAGATTGAGGAAAAGATGTAAAAGTCACTTTGGGGAAATACCTTAATCGGGGTTGGGGTTGAGGGTGAGGGGAGGGGATTTTCTGTCATTTGGTAGCAAACTCGCTTGGTTTTGTGTTTCTGGAGGTGAATGTTTGTGTCCTTACTCTCTAGCATCTCAGCATTACTAAACTTAAGGATTCACACCTAAATTGACTACATGAGGCAGTAGTTGTGAAAAAAAAGTTGCATATAGGATTCACTTGTGCAATAAAAAACTAGCCTACTGAACAGATTGTGGCTTTATAGAAAGCCTGTTATTTTCATAAGTATCACAATGACTAAAATGGTGTAAAACATGACATGGTAAGATAAAGACACAGCAACAAAGCATTGGACATGTTGATTCTTAATTTACCCACATGCCGTGGCCTTGTGAAACCCTTTTATTAGATAGTATTGCAAAAGAAAATTTTAATACAAGGTTTTTCAAAAGTTTCCTTAGTCAACTTTGATTGTAGTAAAGGTTATCAGAAACGAGCACTCTTCTACACACTTGTATGGGCAATTGGTTTTGTGCAATGATGGACTTGTGTACTGCAGAACTGTGAGCCTACCCTAGCTACAGGTAGCTATGGGTGTTGTTCAGAGTTGAGATTCCTATACACATGGGATGGGTAAATGGGTTTTTTTTTTTTTTTTTAAATCATGGTTGCTCCAGTGGAGTTGGATTTAACACTTAGTGTATGTGGTGTGTCTTAATGCTGCTCAGCAAGTCTGTGAACCTGCTGATGCTTTCTGGAAACTTGCTGTGCCTTCTAAAAGCCAGTGATGGGTAGGCAATGCAGTTGAACTGGGGCAACGTTTGTTTGCTTTGGAAAGGGCCACCTGTATCCGCATCACCACACTGGCTCTGCACAAATTTAGAACCTCTGGTTTGTGCATGCCAGAGGAAAAATATTTCGACGGAGAGTCCATGCTGTGAAGAAAATCTTCAGGACAAATCCTGCCTTCCAGAGTCAAGTTCAACCTGATTTACATGACTCAGCAGCTGCTCCATCCAGTTTTTCTTGTATCAGTAATAACTTGCACCTTCCTGCAAGTTTAAAGGTGTTTTTTTTTTGCCATTAACTTCATGTGTGAAGTATACGTAACTTCTTTGTACATTGGATTATAGATAAGTAATCCTAATGATTTTACAGGTAACAAAAGCTTCATAGACTTCAACATATAAAATATGCTTATGGAAATTAGGGTTTCTGCCAGAAGTCTGAAAACTTCATTGAGTAGGTACACCATTCTAAGTTAATGTGGATCACAAAGCTTATACTTGAATTGCAGAAAATAGCCCCCTTTATTTTTGGTCACTTAAAGTGGGTCTTTACCATATGAACCTGAAACTCCATTGAACATTAAACGAGCTTTCTAGAGATTAAGGTTTTTCTTAATGGTGATTTTGAGCTTATTTTGTGTGCTCAACTAAAGATCACTGTAAGAGATGAGTGATTAAACACAAATGTTTCATAAACATTAATATTTAAAATGACCAACAAAAGAGGTCTGTATTATAGGTTTAAAAACTCACTTTTAAAAGTACTTTTTTGGTGGCAATTCATTATACTAAACTTCTCAGTTTCTTTTTATTCAGGCTCCTTCCTCAGAGAAGCTTCCTGTTATGTACCTTATGGATTCTATCGTGAAAAACGTTGGACGAGAGTATCTCACTGCCTTTACTAAAAATCTAGTTGCAACATTTATTTGTGTGTTTGAAAAGGTATATATTGCATTTAGAAACATTTGAATTTTTAAAAAATGTGTTCCTGATTAAATAAATACTTGCCTTTGTGTTGGGTTTTCTTGGGTGGTAAAATGTTTTATTCTCTTGGACATTTATCAAGTACCATGCTAAAGTTAATGTTTTATGTTAGATATTTAGCAGATTCTAGGGGTTTTACATTACCCATTTAAGACAAGACTGCTTTTAGGTGGGTGAAAAGATCTGAAACTATCAAGAGTATTTCAAATTCCATTGTTTACATTCTTGGTGTTAGGGTGTTGGCTGTTTCTATTTGGAAAAAAGTACAATCCACCAGTGTCTTTGACCTGTGATCGATGCCTGAAATTTGTGTGATTTTTTTTTTCCTGGAAATGTTTTTTTACTCTGTTCAAGTATGTTTTATATTAATGTTGTAGGCATATGGGAATAGTGGACTCGTTAATTGCCTTAGGTTATATTGGAAATACTTTTTATTCCCCTAGTGTTCAAAGAAAGGCTTATTTGTTTCTATAGCCAGAGATGGAACATTCCTTTGATAACGTTGTGTCTGGTAGTTTGGTAAATACAGGCATTATATTGAGGAGGACCAGAGACTTGCTGAAGTAAGTCAGGCTTTATCTTTCACACAGGCTTTATCTTTTACACATAGTAAAAGGGTATTTATAAGATACTAAGGTTTAGAGAGTGTTTCCTTACATAAAAAATCGGTAGTTCTTATATTTTACATGTACTCATGTTTAAAGAGAACCTATAGTTAGACTTGGAGAATTTGGATTATTATGAAAGAACTCTTCAGTATCAGATTTTACTTGTTCGTTGGAATAGAAAATGTAGTTGTTGCTTGAGTAGTTTTTTTCCCTTTAAGTTCCTAGAGAAAAGAAATACTGCTAAGTAAGTATATGCAGAAGAAATTTGGAAAACTATTTCAGATTGTGTTAAGAAGATTGTTAAAGTGTAACTTTTGCTAAGTACTTCTTACCTGAGCCTATAGCCTTAAGGAGAGGTTCACTTCGCTTTATAGAACTTGGAGAGCTAAACCATTCTCTTGGTTTCAGTTTTAGTATATTCAAATTCATTTTGATGTTTGGTAGACTATCTTTACTGAATCTAACTAGATCTTAACACTAGTTGATGAAAATGACCTTGTAGTAAACAGTTATTAAAGACATAGGTATAGTCAAGGCTTTATTATCCTAAAGTTAAATACCTAATTCAGTTTTCCTAAGTACTGGGTTTCTTTGGTGGCTAATTTTGAAAACATTGTTATGCCCACCATAAGCATGAGTAGTTAAGTTAAATAAAACCACAGCTAATGACTGGGTAAGATTTTGAATTTTAATAATTAGGGTGCTTTCCACACCACAAATACCTTGTTTTTAGGGAACAACCATATTGTATTGCAGAAGATTGATTAGTGAGATAGTTTTGTCCTAATTTTAACTTTGTATTATCATGTAAATAAATCAAGAAAATTGAAGCCTTGCTCAGGTAAATTGTTTTCTAGTTTTATGTTTTTGTGCAGAGTAAGAATAACATTAGGAATGCTATATCAAACCTTAAAATTTGGGAACACTTGATACTTTTTTATCTAATGGGCCTCTCCTATTTGGTGACAGGCAAGTTCAAGAAAGTCCATTAGTAATTTGTTCATTTGTCTGACTTTGCCACACCTGCATTCTGGCCAGAAGGTACTTTGAGGTTTTTTTTTTTTTGAAGCTTGTGAGCATCTGTGGTCTGTATCTTCTTTGTCTCAGTAATTTCAAAGCCAAACTTCTTGTAGAATTGCACTCTTGAAAGTACAAAGACTTTTCTAGTGGTTGCTTTCAGGAAGTCTAGATGATGATGACTTTAATTTTTCTAATTTTTTTTCAGTGAGAAATTTATTTTACATTTACAAACCAAATATATCTTAAATAAAGTTTTACTGTTGCATATATTCATGAATGAGCAGTATGAATGCTGTATGTGAAGTACAACAGGGATTGATTTAGCCTTATACTTAATATTTAAAACATTCTATAGTAACTTAACAAGCCATAGAATTGTTCTGTTGTTTTAGGTGGATGAAAATACTAGAAAAAGTTTATTTAAGTTACGTTCCACATGGGATGAAATATTCCCATTGAAGAAACTTTATGCCCTGGATGTCAGAGTCAATTCATTAGATCCTGCTTGGCCTATTAAACCTCTACCCCCCAATGTGAATACATCTAGCATCCATGTGAATCCTAAATTTTTAAATAAATCGGTAAGTTTTACATAAATGGTATATAGCTAATACTTTTAATTGTCAAGTTTTGACTTTTCTAAAATTTCTTGCCCAAAATAATATCCTGTGCTGAAACAGTTTAAATTTTTTTCCCTTCAGGTTCACAGTGCATTTAAAAATATATTCTTGTTAGGTGTTAACATAGTATGTTTATTTTAGATTTTAAATTCCTGAACAGTTCTCTGTGTTCTTTTAAACATGATTGGCTGTTTAAAATTATAAAGGGTATTTATTAGAGATAAGCTGGTAATTTTTAGTTTCCTCTTAGCTTCCTTTTTAGTTGTGATATATAGTTTTTTAAATAATAATTTTCTCTTATAGCCTGAAGAGCCTTCAACACCTGGCACAGTGGTCAGTTCCCCTAGCATCTCCACTCCTCCAATTGTACCTGATATACAAAAGAATCTTACCCAAGAGCAACTAATAAGGCAACAGTTACTGGCAAAACAAAAACAGTTATTAGAACTTCAGCAGAAAAAGCTGGAGCTTGAACTAGAGCAAGCTAAAGCACAACTGGTAAGTAGAGGATATTTTCTCTTTAAGTATTTTAAACATGTCTTCTGATAGAGAAGTAATTATTTTGTACTTGAATTTTATTAACATTACTTTTATTAATAGTGTGTTTTCCCTCTTTTATTTCACAAATTATGGTGATTTTGTTAGAGGAAATTTTCATATCCTTATAAAACTTACTTGAATATAAACTACACTATTTCATGTACCTTATTTAAAAAATTTTTTTATTTATTGACTTTAGGGGAGAGAGAGAAACATTGATTTGTTGTCCCACTTATTTATGCTTTCATTGCTTGATTCTTGTATGTACCCTCACCTGGGCAACCTTGGTGTATTGGGATGACACTCTAACCAACTGAGGTGCCCAGCCAGGGTCCTCAAATACTTTTTATTGGATTGCTATCTTCTGTGCTAACACCTTAGTTTTGTTAACAATTAATATCACATGGAGTGAATGTCAGACCAATATGGTAGGTATGTTGTGGCCAATGTTTTTACAGTTTTGAATCTTTTAAGAGTTTTTGCTTCAAGAGCAGAAATCAGGTTCCTAGAAGCCATCAAAGAAAAGCCATCATAAAATTAAGGAGTCCAGGAAGACTACATGTTTATATATGTACCAGTGACCATATACTAAGTTATTTTACTTGGCACTTATTTGAGAGTGAGGAGTTTTATAAGTTTATTATCAGTGCTACTTTTGGAGGAACTGAATTTTATAGCAATTTAGCTGGGATAATTGGCTCTTGTGAATCTGGAGTGCAGTGATTTATTTAGCAGTATCTTTAGCAGCATTAGTCTAGCTCAGAATCCTGAATAGTTGGGAAGTGGTTATTTTTTCCAATCTACCCAGAGATTATACTGTAAAACCTCAAAGTAAAGTACTAGTAAGAAGTAAGAGGCCATGTAAGTAAAACGAATTTTCTCTTTTCACTTTAATCTCCATTTAAACATTAGAAGTATACATTGTGAAAACAGCAATGAATACATGGATGTATTAAATAAGCATATTCTTTAGGTTTCAATTTCTTGATAAATAATCTGCACATTTTACAATATTAACATGAACATTTACTTTGTATTTCAGGCAGTTTCTCTTAGTGTTCAGCAGGAGACATCCAACTTAGGCCCTGGATCTGCACCATCCAAACTACACGTTTCACAAATTCCTCCTATGGCAGTTAAAACTCCCCATCCGGTTCCTATGCAGCCTGAGAAAAGCCGTCCAGGTCCATGCTTACAAATCCAGGATTTGAAAGGAACAAACCGGGATCCCCGTCTTAATAGGATGAGTCAACATTCTTCTCATGGAAAAGATCAAAGTCACAGAAAAGAATTCCTGATGAACCCATTAAACCAATCTGATATTAAGACAAGTAAAACTATACCCTCTGAAAAACTAAATTCATCCAAACAAGAAAAAAGTAAATCAGGTGAAAAAACCAAGAAAGAACTTGACCAATTAGATTCTAAATCTAAATCTAAATCTAAATCACCATCACCTTTGAAAAACAAATTATCCCACACAAAAGACTTGAAAAATCAAGAATCTGAATGCCCAAGGGTATCTGATATGAGCAAGAGAGATCCAAGATTAAAAAAACACCTTCAGGATAAGACTGATAGCAAAGATGATGATACCAAAGAGAAGAGAAAAACTACAGAAAAAAAGGATAAAGATGAGCATATGAAATCATCTGAACACAGACTGCTTGGAAGTAGAAATAAAATTGTTAATGGCATTGTACAAAAACAGGAGACAATAACAGACGAATCAGAAAAACAGGGAACAAAACCAGGGAGATCAAGTACTAGAAAGCGATCAAGATCACGATCACCCAAGTCTCGGTCACCAATTATACATTCTCCTAAGAGAAGAGACAGGCGGTCACCCAAACGAAGGCAAAGGAGTATGTCTCCAACCTTGACACCCAAACCTGGAAAGATTCGCCAATCAGGATGTAAGCAGTCACATATGGAAGAATTTATGCCACCTTCCAGGGAAGAAAGAAACGCTAAGAGAAGTACTAAACAGGATGTTCGAGATCCAAGACGAATGAAAAAGACCGAAGAAGACCGACCACAAGAAACTGCAAACCAGCATTCTACAAAATCAGGCACTGAACCAAAAGAGAATGTAGAAAATTGGCAAAGTTCCAAGTCTACCAAGAGATGGAAATCTGGTTGGGAAGAAAATAAAAGGTAGGATGTTCACATTTTTTAATCAAGTAGAATAATATGTACATTTTGAAATATAGTGCTAACTTAAAAATTGGATAATGTTCACTGGGTGCTAAAATTAGTGCTTTATTTTTCCATTTAATTCTTAAACCCCCGTTACAGGTTAAATACCATTATTATTCCTATTTTACAGATCAGGAAAGGGAAGTTTAGGAAGGTTAGTCTACCAAAGGCTGCACATCTAGGACAAGGAAGAATTAGAATTTATATCTGATTTTTCCTGACTTCAGACCTTGTGTTCTTAATCATTTAATTAACTTTTGTGATGACTTATATTCACTTTAACCAGATCCTTTGAAAAGGATTCTTAAGTATGGTCCCGAGTATTAAGAAAAGTTTATGAAGTAACATAACTGCTTTTATGGTTTTCAGCATACAACAGGGTGATGAACATAGTAAATCTCCTCATCTAAGACATAGGGAAAGCTGGTCAAGCACTAAAGGAATCTTGTCACCTCGAGCCCCAAAGCAGCAGCATCGATTAAGTGTAGATGCCAATCTTCAGATTCCTAAAGAGCTAACTCTCGCAAGCAAAAGAGAATTACTTCAAAAGGTAGTTATGATCCCATGTAATCATTTGTAATCCTTTGTCTAAGTATTTTTGTAAGTACTGTTTATATTTAAAATACTTGGTTTCCTTTTATTACCCCATACAGACGAGTGAACGTTTAGCATCTGGTGAAATTACACAGGATGAGTTCCTTCTTGTTGTGCATCAAATTCGACAGCTATTTCAGTATCAAGAAGGTAAACATAGATGCAATGTACGCGATAGTCCTACAGAAGAAAATAAAGGTGGATTAAAAAAGAAACCTCTCTTATCTGATGCTGAATTAACCTACTATGAACATAAAGCAAAACTGAAAAGGACACAGGTTCAGCATTCATTTCCAAGACTTGATCTCTTAGATCCTGATATTTTTGACTACCCTTTGACTGATGCCTTGTTGTCTGGAATAGAATGTGAGCCATCCAAAAGTAAACATGCAAGTAGGAATAGTGGAGCACAGTTTGACAGAAAAGAACAATTTAGTGAAAGAGCAAGACGTCTTTCTCCTATTTCTGGGAGTCGTACTTATGCTGAGAATCTTTCACCCCATGAGGGCCGGAGAAGACATGACGAGCAAGTCTCTGCTAAAGGTAGAAAGTTAAATCAGATTATGCCTATTGAATCACACAGCAGTGAAGGGAAAATAAACAAGCTAAGTGGGGATGGATTTTTGTGACTGTTTAGACTACCTTTTTCTGTTTTGATTTGTTTTTTTTTTCCCCTCATAGAGAAGGGAAGAGAGCTAATACTTAAAAAAAGCAATTCTGTGTCAGGTACTTTACTAGGTTGTTTATATATGTAATCTTAATTTAATCCTCACAATAACCCAATGAAATATATATTACCCCATTTTACAGATAGGAAATAAGAGCAGAGAGGTTTAATAACTTGGTCTCAAAATCAAATAATTAGTAAGTTGACAGAATGGGGATTTTTTTTTACCCAGGTGTGTCTGACTCTGGAGGGAATCCTTTTACCTGTTGCTAGGTGCTGTCTCTTTTTTCTTCCCCTCTAAGTGAGATAGTTATGGATATTTTTGGATAAACATTTACATGAATATAGGAAGTCTGTAAGATAATTTTATGTAAGTTCAGATTCAGGGAAAATAATTTTTTTTTCTTTTTAAAAGGTGTACGAGAAGAGCAGAGATCACCATTCAATGATCGTTTTCCACTTAAGCGACCTAGATATGATGATTCAGATAAACCATTTGTAGATAGCCCAGCATCACGATTTGCCGGCCTTGATACAAATCAGCGACTTACAGCTTTAGCTGAAGACAGACCATTATTTGATGGACCTAGTAGGCCATCAGTAACCAGAGATGGCCCAACCAAGATGATTTTTGAAGGACCTAATAAATTAAGCCCTAGAATTGATGGACCTCCTACACCAGGTTCTCTTCGGTTTGATGGGTCACCTGGACAGATGGGGGGAGGTGGCCCTTTGAGATTTGAAGGACCACAAAGTCAGCTAGGAGGCGGGTGTCCTTTGAGATTTGAAGGTCCTCCAGGACCAGTAGGGACACCTTTGCGGTTTGAGGGGCCAATTGGTCAAGCAGGTGGAGGTGGTTTTCGATTTGAAGGTTCCCCTGGTCTGAGATTTGAGGGATCTGCAGGTAGTCTAAGATTCGAAGGACCAGGTGGCCAGCCTGTGGGTGGTCTCAGGTTTGAGGGACACCGGGGTCAACCTGTGGGTGGTCTAAGGTTTGAGGGACCTCATGGTCAGCCTGTGGGTGGACTTAGATTTGATAATCCCCGAGGTCAGCCTATAGGTGGACTTAGATTTGAGGGGGGGCATGGTCCATCAGGACCTGCAATTAGGTTTGATGGACCTCATGGTCAGCCAGCAGGTGGGATCAGATTTGAGGGCCCTTTGCTACAGCAGGGAGTTGGGATGAGGTTTGATGGACCCCATGGTCAGTCAGTAGGTGGTCTGAGGTTTGAAGGACAACATAATCAACTTGGTGGGAACCTTAGATTTGAGGGTCCACATGGTCAACCAGGAGTTGGGATCAGGTTTGAAGGACCTTTAGTCCAACAAGGAGGTGGAATGAGGTTTGAGGGTCCTGTGCCAGGAGGTGGCCTGAGAATCGAAGGGCCTCTGGGTCAAGGTGGTCCAAGATTTGATGGTTGTCATGCTTTAAGGTTTGATGGGCAGCCAGGTCAGCCATCACTCTTACCAAGATTTGATGGACTACATGGTCAACCAGGTCCTAGATTTGAAAGGACTGGTCAGCCAGGCCCACAGAGATTTGATGGACCACCTGGACAGCAGGTTCAACCAAGATTTGATGGTGTGCCTCAAAGATTTGATGGTCCACAACACCAGCAAGCATCAAGGTTTGATATTCCCCTTGGTCTACAAGGTGCACGATTTGACAATCATCCTTCACAAAGGCTTGAATCAGTTTCTTTCAACCAGACTGGTCCATATAATGATCCACCTGGCAATGCTTTTAATGCCCCGTCCCAAGGACTGCAGTTCCAAAGACATGAACAAATATTTGATTCACCTCAAGGACCAAATTTTAATGGACCACATGGCCCTGGAAACCAGAGTTTCTCCAATCCTCTTAACAGAGCTTCTGGACACTATTTTGATGAAAAAAATCTTCAGAGTTCTCAATTTGGAAATTTTGGCAATTTACCTGCTCCGATAACCGTAGGAAATATTCAGGGGTCTCAGCAGGTAAGTCTTTAGCAGTTACTGCAAAATTATGTTTTGTGGCGATAACCATTTTTAATGTTTCTAGAGTTTGAGGAAGGTTTTCAGGAGATAGTTTATTCTATAGATTGGAATATTTTTAATGTATTTCAAACCCCCACATACTAGGGAATTGAGAAGAAAGTCTCGGGGCTGAAATTTGCAAATTCAATCCAAAATTGATTTTCACTCTTTCAGTATCTAAGAGAAATCTATCCCTGACCCACCAACCATCTCCTTTCTCTCTCTCTCACACACACTTTTGTTTTTAGTAGACTTTATTTTTAAAAGGAGCTTTAGGTTCACAGTAAAATTCTGCTGTGAGGTACAGATATTTGCTATATACCTCTTGCCTTCACACCATGTGGATCATCCTCATTGTTTTTTTGTTCTTTATTATGTGTACATACCACTGAAAGTTCACATGGATACTGAACAAGGTTTATGAATGGATATTTGTTTAACATACCAGCAACATTTAGAGGTCTTACCTCACTCTGGGGTACAAGTACAGTATTTGTATGCCTATACAGTACTTTTTTCATGACTATTTTACTTTGCAACATTCCTTTGATGTCTTTCACAATCTGCTTTGTAACCCAAAGTATAATGGCCAAGCAAGATGATCACAAAGTTCAGATTGCTAATTAAAACAAGGTTTTGACACAGGTCACATCTGTGGGTGTCGGTTCTCCTATTTATAAGAGAAAGCACCAGCAAGGTAAAGTGATTTGTGTAAGGTTACACAGCTAGTTGGTGGCTATCTTGTGTTTGCATGTCATGTCTTAAAGTGATATCTTAAATTTTTAAAAGAGGCTTTATATCCATTATCAGTTCTTTAGAATTCTATGAAACAGATTCAGGAAGGTATTATTGTACCTTTTTGTAGAAAGTCTAGAATTGAAGGGACCAGTCAGGTTATAGTTGTAAATCTTTGTTATCATAGAAACCAAGCCTTAGATATCTGTGACTATTTTTATGTGATTAGGATGTTAAAGTTTTACTTAAAATATGGAAAGGGTGTTCTTAAAACTAAGGTTTCTTTTAAAGGTTCTTACTGGTGTTTCTCAGCCAGTACCGTTTGGCCAAGGACAACAATTTTTACCGGTTCATCCACAAAATCTTGGAGCATTTGTTCAGAATCCTTCAGGTATGTACTTTCTGAACTTCGTGTTTTTCAAAAGACAAATAATTACTGTTGTTTTGAATAGCTAGCTACCTTATCGATTTTAAAAAATGACAATGTTGAGAGGGCATATGTGACTTTGAGAAATTTAATCTGGCTGGAATGTTTTGTTTTCTTTCTGGGTTTACGTTGATGTGTGTTCACATTGATTCTGTTTACAACTAGAGATGGTTAATCAGGACTAGCAATCCATTAAAATAAGAGGAATGAAACCTATTGGGTGCAATCTGGAAAGTGGGATAGGAGTTTAATACTTGTGCTGAAATGAAATAAATGACAAATCTTAGGAATCTCAATTGTTTGATATTTTGAGTTTTTGTTTTGTGTGTATGTGTATGATAATCCCATAATCGTTAAGTAAATACTGGGTACATTGCCTTATAAAGTTGACCCATTCATGTGTTTTTTATGGGCACTCAAATAATAATTATACCCAACATGTTAAAAGAGTAGAAAAAACTTCTGTGATTTCCTAGCTAGCTCCCCTGATAAGCACCTTTGTTACTGTTTGATGAAGCATAACAATATTGTTATGAATACAGTAACCATATTGGATGTAAGGGCTTTAAAAATGAATTTTAGTTTTAATATGTGAAAAATAGGAAGTGTGAATTATGGTGGTTTATAAAATAACTGCAAAGTTAATGTATTGAAAACTAGCCCACCAAGTCATAGTGATACTTGCTTTATTTTTGAATCTTCAGAAACATACTCCAGTATGGCAGTATTCAGTTTACAAATTTAGGGAGTTGTGTTAAACTTCTGACGTAGCTAGGAAAGTCCTAGCCAAGTTCTAATTTATGCATTAGATTGTAAACCGTGTCATCATAGACATTTATTCAGTTGATTTGAAAGCTTTTTGTTTTTAATTTCTAAGTTGACCATTAGGATTAGTTAGTTTTTTTAAAATAAGATTTTATTTATTTATTTTTAGACAGGGGAAGGGAGAGAGGAAGGAGGGGGACAGAAACCTCAATGTGTGGTTGCTTCTCGTGTGCCCTCCCTCCGAGGGCCTGGCTTGCAACCTAGGCATGTGCCCTGACTGGGAATCAAACCAGTGACCCTTTGGTTCACAGGCCAGTGCTCAATCCACTGAGCTACACTAGCCAGGGTGGATTAATTAATATTTTTAATGTGTGTGGCTTTTTTTTTTTTGGTGTCATTGTAATGAAAGGGAAGGGAGGAATTTGGAATCTAAAGTCATTAAGACCAGGCTTAGAACTCCTCCACTCTGCTATTTCATGGATGGGCAGGATATAAGCAAATATGCTCTCTGGGCTTCAGTTTCTTCCTCTGTAGACAAAATTTGATAAAAGTTATTATTTGCCTAGAACATTTTGTATAAGAGAATCAAATGAGATTGTATATGCAAAAGTACTTTGTAACTTGTAAAGTGCTATGTTAATGTACTTTTCTTTGGAGTTCAGATTTTCTTGTTGAGGAGAGAATTTCATGTGCATTTGGTGTGCAAATTTTTTTTAACAAATAGTGTATATAATGGCAGACACCTCAGTGCATTATAATTATTAATTCATTTAGTTCTCATGACAACCTTAAGATAGGAACAGTTACTATTATTACCGTTTTTCAGGTAAAGGAAACTGGGGCACATATAAGCAATGTGATCATGTCACACAACTGTAATGTGAGATTTTTAGATAGAATCCCAAGGAGTCTGGTTCATACTTTTGATCACTGAACTTGGCCATCTGCAGACATGTGAATGGCTGGTTACCACTCTAGACATAATAGCTAATTCTGATGAAATGTAAATGTTAAACTAGTATGTGAAATGCTATAGTTATTGACTATCAGGGTTGATTTATTCATTCATACATGAATTCAGGCATTTCATTTCAGCAGACATTAATTAAGCCTATTGTGTCGAAGCATTGTGCTAAGTGTGAAGAGTATGCAGTGGTTAGGAGCAGGGATTACGTATATTGTGGATGCAAATTGAATTTCTTCTCAGAAAGGATTTTTTAGTAATTCACAACTTTTTCTAGAGGTGTAGTGAGATGTATGATAGTGACATACAAATACATTAAAATATTTTTAGTTGAATGAAAGGGTCATAATTAGATCAGTGCTTAACAAAATATGCAATTGGATTGATTCCTCATCAGCAAGCTTAAGGAGAAGATTGTTATCCTTTTGTCATTTATTTAAATTATTGAAGCTTTAATAAGCTTCACACCTGTTTAACAAGAACCTGCTTTGCAAGGGTAATAATTCAGCAAAGGGCAGAGGTCAGGTATACTCTGAGCCACGGGGCTCATCTTCCTGCATTAGTTTCCCTGGGTAGTCATGGCAGTGGGGAGAAGTACTTCCACTTCGGCTCTGGGTATTTTTTTCCCCCAGTATGATTAGAAGATGAGGATTAGAAAATTAGATAGTTGGAAATAAAGGTGGCATGTGTTGCATTGCATAGAAGGGAGTATGAGTATAAAGTATCAGTATTTTTAGTATTTGTCCTAGAATATATTAAGATAAAAAGTTCGTTTTAGGAGCTTTTAGATAATTTATAGTCATCCTTAACAAGAGTGTGTGAAATTTATTGTTTGATAGACATCTTGAAGAAAACTTTGGAAATGCTTATTAGTATAATTTTTACCTTTAAGTTCCAGTTTCATTTGAAGAGTATTATTTTTCTTTAAAGGAGCCCTTCCAAAGGCATACCCTGATAATCATCTCAGTCAGGTGGATGTAAATGAATTATTTTCAAAACTGCTTAAAACAGGAATTCTCAAATTGTCCCAGCCTGATTCAGCTACAACACGTAAGTATGTTTCCATACTTCATCTACACAAAGCTCCATTAAGTTAAAAAGATATATGATATGATACAGTGTTATGATAATAGTTCTTACTTACAGTAATTGAATTCTTCGGTGTACTCTTTATTTTTTGAAAGTCTAATAAACTGGTTTATAATAATTCTTTTTAAATTTTCTAAGGTGGAATTATTTTTGTAGTGGACATTGTTTTAATTGACTAACATTCCTGATGCAGATAATGTGCAGACTTTTTACTAGTTATTCTATATTAGTTTTTAGAAATAATTTGAATATCGATGAACTAGTTTTGTGAAATTGACTTTTAAAGACCTAGTATTACTTATCAAAATAAAGAATTGTATTAGGTTTCTTGGCCAGTAAATAAATATAAGATTACAAACACTGAATAGACAAGATGGGCTTCTCTATTGCTTATAACACTGTAGTATTCCTCTATAAATAATAAATGGAGACTGGTATTGAGAAATTGGTATATATTTTTGTCAATTGAAGAAGTAAATGAAGTTGCTGCTCAGCCTGCCACTGAAGAGGAGGAAGATCAAAATGAAGATCAAGATGTTCCAGATCTTACCAATTTTACAATCGAAGAATTGAAACAGTATGTAATCTAATTTTCTTCCTAGTTTTCTAAGATAAAAAGGACCGTGACTTTACTATCTGTGGACAGTATTACTAGTGCTATTAATTTTTACCCCTCTTACCATTTTTAAAGTTTAGGGAGCATGTTTTCTTTTTTATTTTTTTAATGTTGTTAACTATATATAACATAAACTTTAGGAGACCTGTTCAAATCTTCTTCTAAAATATGGCTGCTGTGCAAGTATTTAGGCCTGAAGGCTATCCAAAATGCCTGTTTTTTTTCATGTCTGTGCTTGGAATGACAAATACAGGGAGTTTAAATATTAGGTATTGATGATCACTCATTTTCCTTTTCAGTTTCATCTTCCCTTAATCCTCATTATTTTGTTTTTATTGACATTCTTATACTTTCATGATAAAGAATTAGATTTTTGTAGTCTAGTATTTCAAAAAATAAAAAAAAATTGATTCCACTTTATAAGTAATGCATGTTCATTGTGGACAATAGAAAGTACAAATGAAATCAAGAACATAAAATTACCTACAATTTCCACTTTGATGATAGTGTTAACCTTTGTCCATATCTTTTCATAAATTTTTATTGCCTATATTATACTTATATAAAACATCTAAAGCTTCTTTATGGATTCATTATGTCTTTATGAGTACTTGATTTAAAAATAGAATAGCTAATGTTTTTCATTCTTTTAAAATCAGTATTTTTAAAGTAATACTTTCACATAAAGTTTTGTAATGAAAAGCTTATAATAAATAATAAAAGATGGCGTCCCTTTTTCCTAGTACTACTCTTCACCCAGAGGCAACCATTTTTTTTAACTCTTTTTTTCTATGGTTCCTAGCATTTACTTTTGCATTTTTAAAAAATACATACATGGTGGTGCAAAAAGAGGTTTACAGTTGTCAGTACATGAACCATCAAGAGTTTATTCTTGTATTATTTGTTAGTTACAGTACTATTTTCCATATGAATAACATAAACCTGCCTTTGCCTAACCCTGTATTTTTCTGATATATCACATTTCTTGATTTATCGTATTTAGAAATCTTGACTTTTATTTAAAAATATTTTATTTATTTATTTTTAGAGAGATGGGAAGGAAGGGAGAAAGTGAGGGAGAGAAACATCAATGTGTGGTTGCATTTCATGATCCCCCTACTGGGGACCTGGCCCTCAACCCAGGCATGTGCCCTAACTGGGAATCGAACTGGTGACCCTTCAAGTTTGCAGACCGGCACTCAGTCCACTGATCCAAACCAGCCAGGGCAAAATCTTGACTTTTTGAATGTGAAGATTTAGCTATCTCCTTTACTGTTCTGTCAACTTTCTCTTACATAGTTATATAGCCATTTTTTTCATTAAATCATTCAATATTAATGTAACTAAATATTTTATTTGGTGGTATACAAAGTACTAGTGTACTGTCCTTTGCTTTATTCTACTATTTAAAAAATTGTTTGTGGAGTTTCTAACTGCCTGCTTGTGGATTTGCCTGGTCTTTATACAATTTATTTCCAAATAAGGAGCCCAGAATTTTAAAAAATGATTTGTTGACTTGTTTCCCATTAGTCTTCTAATTTTTTTTTTAGTAATCCATGCAATTATTATTTCTTCTGTACCTCTTTCAATATTCTTTAGATCAGGGTGGAGTGGTTGAGTTATTGAGAACTTCTAAGATCTGGAGAGGCGAAATGTGATTATTCTGCCATATCCACCTGCTGTGTCCACCTTGATATTGACGCTAGTCAAAGAACAGGACAACTGTTGCTTTATTAGTTAGTGCATGGTCATTCTGTTTTTAGCCAAAAGGAAATAAGTAGTTGGGCCAGGTCTGTTAATAATAGGATAGACTGCATGTGCCAAAATTTACCAAAGTCAAGGAAAAGGAAGGTCACTAATATACATTAGACAATAATAAAATTGATCTTTTATCTTTGGTTATTACCAGCTACATCTTGGCTGAAATATTATTTTGTCACATAATAGTGGCTTCACCATTATTAAAATACAGAAAACTGAAATATTTGTAACTGCCTTTTCTAAAGTTCTTTAAGCCAAGTTATCAAAGCTAAAGATTATTTCTCTTTTTCAAAATAGACGTTATGATAGTGTTATAAATCGACTGTACACTGGTATTCAGTGTTACTCTTGTGGAATGAGATTTACAACATCACAGACAGATGTATACGCAGATCACTTGGACTGGCATTATCGGCAAAATAGAACTGAAAAAGATGTTAGCAGAAAAGTCACTCACAGACGTTGGTACTACAGTTTAACAGTACGTAACTCATATGTCCCTGAATTGTCTTTTACCCTTTAAATTTTATCATTGTAAAAGTATGTTTGTTTAAATAATTGCTGAGATCTAACTTCTGAATTTTTTAAGTATTTGACCCCTAATATATAGGAGGCTCTTTAAATAAAAGAAATTAGAACAGTATGTATTTGCTTTTTCTTGACTTTAGAGTAGGACACAGATTTCTTACAGGTCTAAAATTCCAAGTTGCTGTGACTGATTTTTTAAAAAACATTAAATTACTAATGTTTATCATGTTTAAATTAGTAGTTGTAACTGTAGGGGCAATGGAAACTTAATATTTAAGGTCTTAATTGTAATTAGTTGCCTTATGTTGTCTATTAGTTATGGGACTCAAAGAGAAGGCATAATTATGAGTAATATTAAAATATATTGTAGAAAACTGTACCCTTACCTTTAAATAACATTATATTGAAGATACTCAGTAAAGTTTAGGAACAATGAAAATATTCTTCTTAAATCAACTCCTTTTAAGGACTGGATAGAATTTGAGGAAATAGCTGATCTGGAAGAACGTGCAAAAAGCCAGTTTTTTGAAAAGGTGCATGAAGAAGTTGTGCTCAAAACTCAGGAAGCTGCTAAGGAAAAGGAGTTCCAGAGTGTGCCTGCCGGGCCAGCTGGAGCAGTTGAGGTAAGAGAGGAGTGCTAAATATTCTACCTCTGGTCATGTCACTTATTTTAAGTAAATGATCATAAACATTCACTTTATTTACACCCCTCTTTCAATGATTTTATGATTTCTTCACTTGATCTTAGCCAGAAGGCCAAAAAGCAATTTTTGTTTTTAAAGATTTCTTGAAAGCTTTACTCATCAGTTGTAGTCTATAATCTGGCTTTGGGTTTTATAACCACTAGTTATTATATCAGTGAACAACAGCAGTGAAATGTTACCTGTTTTTGCATGGAAGAATGCAAAATTCATAGAACTTACTTCGTATCAATATTACATAGGGAACATTGTTTAAACTTTTCAGAAAACTCAAGCTCCTTCCTCCATTTAATGTTTTATGTTTTTACTTAATGTATCCTATTAGTAAATTTCATTTTATATAATTCTGTTCTAGAGTTGTGAAATCTGTCAAGAACAATTTGAACAATACTGGGATGAAGAAGAGGAGGAATGGCATTTAAAAAATGCTATTAGAGTGGATGGAAAGGTAATTTTCAGTTTTTTTATAAGAAGTTTTAAGATTTGTTTGCTTTTGTTTTTTGTAGGGGTAGCTCACCACCACTTTGACAGAAATGATGTTGGTTTTAATACAGAAGGTTTTTCTGTGTTTGAGTTGGAAGGGATCTTACCAATCATCTGGTTCTGTACTCATTTTATGTAAGAGGTTGCATAACTAGTTAATGATAAACACAGAACTAGGTCTTATGAATTTAGTCTTTCTGCCTAGCCAGTTTTGATTCGAAATTTTTATCATCAGAAACTGTTAATGTCTTTAAAACCTACCATGTTATCTACTTAAATGTAGCAAGCTAAGTTTAAAGAGAAATCATGTTGAAAAATTTATCCATATTTGTGACCAAATGATTCTTGTTTCCTTTTCAAAGATAGTTATCTTCTGGTTTAATTTAGAAAAGAATCTTATTACATTAGCCATTAGAAATGAATATACATGTGAATACCTTTTTTCTTTTTGCTTCAGATTTATCATCCATCATGTTATGAAGATTATCAAAATGTAAGTTCTTTTTGGTTACTGTTCTTATTTACATTAATAAATTTTATTTTTTGCATCAGCAATATTGTTATTGTAATTTTGAGATATTGAGCTGATTTTGTGTTTTGATACAGCATTTAGGTTGTTCATTAAATATTGGTGCTAGATACAATCTGATGTAAATTTTGAAATTTCTGCGTTACTCCTTGCATTCCATTCACTTCAGTATTGATGATATCTCTTACTACAGCACTAGTCATAGGGAAATGTGAGGGAAACTGAAAGGGAAGGGTCATGATGGGAATAGGTTTCAGAGTTCTGGGTGGCATTTACTGCTTTTTTTCCTTACATACTTCACTCAGCCATGTAATACAGGAATAATTTTTAAATGATCACACATGAAATCTGAAAAAGGTATCAGTGTGTTTCTCTTAGAAATTCAAATTTTTTTTTTGTAGAGTGACCACTTTTTAAATACCAAACAGTGGGAACACGTTGTCTTTCAAAGAATATTTGTTCCATGAGTTCAGGAGGCAGTTTGGTAGATACATGTAGGTCATCAAAAGGCTAGACTTCGTAGGATGTTTTGAAGGTTTGTGGAGCTTTTAGAAATCCTCTGAGTGTTTAAAATTAGGAGTCACAAAAAGCCCAGGATTTGGAAGGGTTCCCATCTGTGTGGGGTGTTAACTATAGAAGTATATCTAATCAACCTCTTTTGGCCTTTTATTGGTTGCTGCTTTTCTTAGCTCATTGCTGAGTACGTGTTGAATGCTTAATAGTCTGCCTTTATGGCGTGTTTTGTAGGGAAGCAAGCATGTTTGTTTCTTTGTCCATATAAGGATCTTATAGAACTGTCATTTAATATGATACATTTGAGCTTTAATTAGTACTTATAGGACTTTTCATTTTGTAGACATCTTCATTTGATTGTACACCATCTCCCAGCAAGACACCAGTTGAAAACCCTTTGAACATTATGTTGAACATTGTCAAAAATGAATTGCAGGAACCCTCTGAAAGTCCCAAAGTTAAGGAAGAACAAATCGATACCCCACCAGCTTGTACAGAGGAAAGCATAGCAACACCCACTGAAATTAAAACAGAAAATGATACAGTTGAGTCAGTTTAAAATAAAATGAGAAAGGTATGTTTTTCTTTTTTAAAAAAGCTGCTGTTGGATCTAGGTGAAGAATTTATGTATATATAGTCATATCTATATAAATTGTGTAGCTGAGGCAGGGCCTTCAGCTATCATTTGGTTAATAAATACATTTTAGTATTTGCATTTCCTACTGCCTGCACAGTTTCAGGTGCTTGTTGTGTGAAAGTTCTGTAGATGTGTGCAAATTTAACAAAATGAAATTGTATGTGTAAAAATGTACGATTTTCACTTGTGAAACTGTAAATTATAAATAAAAAAATATTTTTGCTATCCATGGAGTGTAATATTTATGCACACCATCAAATAAAGACAGTGTTTTCTGTACTTTTTACTGGGTGAAAATGGAATTCAACAGCAACCTCAACGTAAGATTTTTTCCTAGTAGCTCCCATGATTAAGGAGGCAAACTCTTAAGTTAGTTTTATTCTTCAAAAGGGGGTTGTGAGAGAGCACTGCAGGATTTTTCTCAAATAGAAAAGCCAGATTTGAAATATTTTAAAAAAACAGGACATATTTGCGCACATATATATATACATACATATATATATATATATATATCCAGCTTTAGAGAACCATCCAGATGTCCATTTTCGAAGAGCATCTAATGAAGCAACTTTTATTCTTGGACACTGATGCCATCAAACAATTAACAAATATGTTTAAGTACTAAAGGTGATTTTTTTTTAAATGACACTTTGAACTTGTCATAATTTAATGCAGTGAACATACTTCTATTTTAAGTTACGGGGATCTGTAAGAATGTTTATTTGAAACATGGTTAACTTTTATCCTTTGTTGGTTTTGACTGAACTAGATGAATACCATGTTAATATCTCATACATGTAATAAATAGGATGAAGAAACTTTGTTTGTGTCTCTTTATTTCTTGAATGGTTTCAGATTGTGACTTCTTTTCATCAGCTTTAAAACATGAAGTGACACTTAACAAGCCAGGCACTCAGGAATGCAACATTAATCTTTTCTGCCATCTTTCGGAGGAGCTAGAGATATATTAACAGTGAAAATCATAGTTTGTTGAATACTATGTGGCAGGCATTGACAGATATTTTACATATTATTTTCTCTGGTGCTTAAAAGTAATCCTACATTGTAAATGGTACAACTTAGAAAGTTGTAGAACTAGAATATGAACCTGGCTTTTAAATTTCTAGTTTAAAAAAGTATTCTAAGATAAATGCTAGGATAGAAATGGCACACCAAACTACCTGGAGATAGCTAAGTTTTGGGAGATAACTAGGACTGGAGTCCACATTCGTAGGAAGGGTATCTATGGAGAATGAACAGCAAATGTGTAAACCATGTTTTCAAAAATTAATTTTTATATGGTTAAAACCCAGTAACTTGGAAGAGATTATGTACCCTTGGTCATGTTAAGGAGTTTGTATTACACTGATGACCATGGCAGCCACTAGAAATTTTAAACAATGTCCTATCTGCATCTTGGCTTTTTAAAAAAAATAGAATCAAGTGAATAAAATTTTAGAGATTTTCAAATGCTACAGAGAGGTCTAGTAAAATGGTTAAGTGTCCACACTGTACTTGAGTTATGAACATCATGTGATAGCTGAACTTTTGAATATATGTGAACAGTCATGGAAGAAATGCTGGAATCTGAATCCAAAAATGTTTCCTGCTATGACTTTTGGAGGAAGCCATCAGTTTCTTACCAAATGCTTAAAAAGTATGTGACAAGACATTCAAACCTACTAATACCTGTAGAGAGGAAGAGGTGCCCTGGGGAACAAACATTCAGATTTATAGGAAGGTGAGAGAACACTACCAAAGTAGTGATAGGTGACAAAAAAGTTAACCTTAAAAAGTTTAACTGAAGAGACTTGTGATTAGAATGAGATGAACAGGAGACTTTAGCATGCTAAATTAGCTTACTAAAGGCAGGTTAAAGAGAGACATAACTCGTCACTTGGAGCTGGAAAGACTCCATAGCACTAGAGGAATTAGTTGGAGGGACAGTACTGAAATGACCAGATATTGGACCACCTGGAATTAAGAATTCAATTCCTAATTTTCCTTTGAGGTAGGGGGCTAGATGTCAGGTAGTGATTTAGATGTCCCTCCCTCCGCATCCCTCACCTGTGCAAAATTTAACCAGGGCTGTGCACTGGAGTGACAGTGAATGTTAAGAATGGATTCCTTCTCTCGAGTTGTTCAGTAGATTGTCATTCAGAGACAATTCATATTTAAGATGCTCCACAGTTACACTTGAAACTAGTAAGTCAGTTACATTAATAAAGTCCCAGACTTCATTCTAATGAACAGCCAAATCTCATTAACTGATTCAGAAATCAAACATTTAGCTACAAAAGATGGAACAGCAGTAGCCAACACATAGCACTGGGAACTAGAAACAGTCATCTATACTGGAAAGTGTAGCAAGGAAAGCTAGAAACCTTATGGAAGGTGGAATGTTATCATTTGAAATGAATTTGTGAGAACAAACAAAAGGAACAGTGTATTACCTGAAAACTACAAATTTCATTACACCCTTTACATTGTCAACATAATTTACCTCCTTAAAACTTTCATGTTCTAGAAAATAACTACACAATAATCTGTTACTCAGCTAAAAACAAAGTAAGCTTTAGGGAGAAAAAACTAAGATTCTCATACAACAGCTTAAACTAAGAATTTTAGATTCTATTTTCTTGGCTTTCTTTACATACAATTTTAGTGCCTAGTAAGTGCTCTGAAAAGTTTATACAAAATATTCACGAAAATATTAAGAAGGCATTTAACCATGCCCACAAGTGAAAAGATTTAGCTAAAAATGTGATCTGGAGGTAGAGAGAAAACCAGGCTATTGTCAAGGCCTGCCCTCCTGTAGTTGAAAGTTTTCTCCTAATCCTATATAGGGTCAGATTCCTGAAATAATGGACACTTCATTGGGCAGGCAGGGAAGAGCAAAAAGCCAAAAAGCACCAGTGGTGTCCTCTAGGATTTGCGGGTGTGCATCAAAAGGAAAGCAAGAATGCTTGGAAAGCATGAATATAGACAGGAAAGAGTGTGGAGATGGTTACCAAAACCCTTAGTTCAAGTTTTAATCTGGGGTTGGCTCTACTTCCTTTTCTGGAACTAGCTGCAAAGAACTGATTTATGGGGGATTTTTGGGACACACTGATTAATTACCTCACTTTGGAAAACCTAAAGTGGAGGTGGAAGAGAAGTACTAGCCATTTTTACTAATTGGAACCATGATCTTCCTGCTTACAAAGGGTTCAATTTCCTTTGAATGCTGAAATGCCCACTTCAGTGTGTTCTGACACGTTTTTCACTTGAGAAACTTCATGTCAGTCCCTTACTTACCTTAAAATCCTGTGCAACCTGGTTTTTACATCTTGACTACTTCATTAAAATTGCTTTGAGTATTATCAATGACTCCTTGCCAAAACCAATGTGCTTTTCTTAGTCTCTTACTCTCTCCTGGGTCATATACTCCTTAAAATTATCTTTTGCTTTATGTGACAATGCATGTCTTTCTGTATTACTACTTAGGAAGAATTAAACTTCAGAAATCACATACAAGTATAAAAAATAGTCTTTCATGTCCTTTCTTGTATAAAGTAACCACTGAATTAACAATTTGGTATAGATCCTTCCCAAACTTAGAAAGAATTCTTACCAAGTAACTTTTAGAAATTAGATCACATATATACATATACATACATATATAGTTTTGCCTTTTTTAATTTACGGTATCTTACAAACCCTTCCATGTCAACTAATGTATGTAGATTTGTATGTCTACCGCTGTGCATTTCCTATCATGAATGTAACATACTTCAGCCCTTCTTTCACTGATGGATATTCAAATCTCTATTTAGTTACAAATTGTTGCAATGACTAGCCTGGTACATCCTAGTACATTCATGTCAGCAGGTTAGTTTGAAGATATTACAACTTGAAAGCTGCTGGTTCAAGCATAGATCTATTTAGAATTTTGACAGGTGTGAAATTGTCCTTCATGGGTCACAACACTTCAGTGTTTCACCAGCAGTCTTCAGAGTGCTTTGTTTGGACAATCTCTTGCAACACTTATGTCTGTAGTTTTTATCCTTGTGGTGCTCAAACAGCCTATGAATTTGAGTATCCTTTCTTTTGTTAATTTCCACTTGGTATTTTTATTGTTTTTTGCTCATTTGTTATTCTTTCTTGACTTAAATTTTTAAAATAAGTGTCTTCTCCGATCTTGACTTTACAGTAACGTAGCTTGTAGCCTTTTAAATGTTTACTATACTAATTTTTTCCCTCTGTGGTCTCTGGGGCTTGTCTTGCTTAGAAAGGTCTTCATAAGATTAAACAGATTTTCTGTATTGTCTTCTAACACTTTATGTTAATATCTTTAATTCTTCTGAAATTGTTGTATGTGAAAATACTGGAGCCATTTCTCCATTTGAAAAAAACCTCTATAATAAACAAATAAATGGGCTTATTTCTGCATTCTATTTATTAATAGTTTGTTTCACTAATCTGTCTAGTCCTGTCCCTAGACCACTGTTCTAAATACTCTAGCTTTATAGTTCTAATATATATCTCATTAATTGCCCTTTTGCAGAAATGTTTTAATTCTGCACATTTAATCTTCCAGATAAACTTGAAATTATCTTGCCAATTTCCACTAAAAATTACATTAGAATTTACTTGAAATGCAACCAATTTATGGTCTCAGGAGACTCTGATTTACAATACTGAGCCTCTTCACACAGGGAGACAGCATCTTTCCATCTATCTGGATCTTTTGTAACATCCATAAATGAAGTTCTATGATTTTTTTCTGGTAGGTTTTGCTTACTTCTTGATAAATTTATTCCTAGAATTTCCCACCACTCTTGCTGCTAATGTGAATGAGATCTTTCTTTACATTTAAAAATTGATTCTAATTAGTGGGAAATCTTACTCTGGTATGTTGCTATCAAGCTTACCATCTTACTGAACTTTTTATTCTAATATTTAATATTTTATAGTTGTCTTAGACTTTCCAGGTAAACAATGACATCACTTCTTAATTTCCTTTCCAATCATACCTTATTTATCTTGCTTATTATTACACTGGGACCAAAATTTGCAAACCAGTGCTGACTTACAGGAATGACTGCAAATAACATGGACTATAACATTAAGTGTGCTGTTTATTTGTTCATTCAGTTAAAATAAGGTTCTTTTTATTACTTAATATGAATTTAACTTTTGAATCAGTAATAGATGCTAATTTCTCAAGTGACTTTTCAGTATGGCTTAAGATCATATAGTTTTTCTCATTTATTAAATTAGGATATTTTCATTGCTATACTGTCTAATGGTAACCCATCCTTGTACTGGTAGGATAAGCCTAACTTGGTTATGACATTCTCTAAATGCACTGCCGGCTTCATAGTTTCCTTAGGATTTTTGCATTCATATTGATAAGTGAGACTGAGATACAATTTTTTTCTTCTAAACCTCTCCTTAATTAGCATCTATTAGGTTAGTACCGTCACAGTTGGGAAGTCTTCTTCTTTATGCTTTGTTCCTAGTGCTTGTTGTCAGGCATACATAGGTCATTCTTTTATGATTATCAGTTCATTAAGGTTTTCTAACCCTTAGGCCAATTTTTTGAAATTTATACTTTCCTAGAAAATTATGCAAGTCAATTTTGAGGACTATTAGCATAAGTTTACATTAAATCATTTCTGATTTTTTAAGACCCTCATATCTGTAATATGTTCCTTTTGTTTCCCAATTGTTTTCTTTCCTTTTCTCCCTCAGATTTGCTAAGTGTCTATTTATTGTTCTTTTCAAGTACCAGCTATTATTGTTATCGGTTTATTTTGCATTTCATTTATTTCTGCTTTTATTTCTAAATCCTTTTTAATCTCTTTTGGGAGATCTTACTTTTTCTGCTTTTCTGCTGTTTCTGTTTCCTTTTCTGTTCCTTCCTGTATGCGTACATCCTTTAAGGATGTGCTGTCTCATTCCCTCAGTGAATTTATCCATACAACAAAGCAAAAAACGAACCCTTTACCATTATTATGTAAGTGGCTACAGCACTATATTAATTTGGAGTCAATCATAGTGGGTTGTAATCCCCCACTTCCTAGTTACGTGATCTTGGCCAAATCTGCGCTGTTTCTTCATCTGTAAAAACAGAAATAATAATACTGATTAAGTTTGAAACTATTTGCAAGTCCCTTAGTATAGAAACTGTCCCATATTAATAATTCAACAGATATCTGGTAAAATGCTTCAATTGCCCCATTTCTACAAATGAGGTAATTGGGATGACTAATCCCCAAATCTTTCGTAGGTGCAAAAAACCTTTACTTTCAGTCTATCAGTTCATCCACCAGACAATCGACCAATCAGCCGACCCACTCACCCACACAGCAGTTAGTAAGCAAGCTTTTTCCCCTTGAACTATGTATTCTAGATATCAGGAACTCCAAAATGAAGAAAGAAAACAGTACCTACTTTCCAAATGCTCAGAGTCCTTGAAGGGTAGGGGTGAAAATCAACTGTTAAACAGGTAATTATAATACAATGTGAGAAGTGGTTTAATATAAAGGTTGTAGGAATTCAGAGACTTTGAGGAGTATGTGGAGCAAAATCAAAGATCTAGGTTGGAACCCTGATTCAGGTACTTCCAACTAACTAGTTGTGCGTCCTGAGACAATTAACTTTGGCGCTTTATCTGTGTAAAGCAACAGTAATACTTTCCTAGAAGGTTATATTAAGGATTAAATAAAACTAATATAAAGCACTTACTGTAGTGTGAGACTCATCATATGAACTCAGCAAATGGCAGTTATTAATATTACAAGATGCTGTGGAAGTTAAAGAAAGGCAATTTACTGTATTTTGAGAGAGGAAAAATACGGTCAGGGGAATTGCCCAAATATGTTCAGAGCACAAAACCTATGGCAAGGCAGAGGTCAGGAGGTTAGGGGCCTGAGTGAAAAAGGTGAAAGGATTGAGAAGTACAGATTGGTAGTTACAAAACTGTCATGGGGATGTAAAGTACAGCACAGGGAATATAGTCAATATTGTAATAACTATGTATGATGCCAGGTGGGTACTTAAATATCAGGGGGATCACCTTGTAAAGTACATGACTGTTTAACACTATGCTGTACACCAGAAACTAATACAAAATAATAGTGAATGTCAGTTGTAATTGAAAAATAAAATTTAAAGCTTTTATAGCTAAAAAAAAAAGGTAGCAACTATAGCAACTACAACCCGCCCCCTCTCATGGCAAGGCAATAATGATAGGAAAAAAAAAAAAGGATGAGGAGAATGAAAGCGGGTGATGACACTGGAGGACAATTTTAATTTCTGTATTCTCAGCTGCTAGCACATTTGCACACATTTGACCCATACATTTACAATAAATAGTTAATGGAAGAATACACGTTAAGCAATAGGGTTGAAGAAAAAGATCTGGGCCAAATGGTTCAAAGTAAACATTTTACAGTTACAGTGAAAGGAACCTTGAGTTTTAAGTCAGAAGACCTGGAGCAGTCTGTGGTTTTTTGTTTTGCTTTTTTTGCATTGGTTCTACAACTTACCTGTTTGGCCTTAGCAAACGACTGATATTTTGAATGTCCTTACCTGTAAAATAGGGATAACACCTACCTTACAAAATTATTGTGACAATTAAGTACCAAACGATTATCAAAGGGCCAGGCAATAGTAAGCACTCAGTAGTGAGAGCGGCTGCAGCTGCTAACTTCTCCTTTAGGTCTTTTTCCACACTTGTGAGAAGTTAGGATTAAGAACAGCTTTTCTTCAACGTCCCAACCAACACTTAAACAATTACACTAGATTTGCCAAGGACGAAAGGCCCCGCCCGGCACGCGCCACACAGGTCACCTACGCAGACGGCAATCCTGGAGCCTCCACCTGAGCGCTGAGCCATGAAGGGCACGATCCAGGCCTGGCAGTTACAAAGACAGGGCCTAGCAAAGCCTGGGCGTGACACCGAGAGGAATTTCACCAAAAACCGGTATATACCAGGACCCGACTCCTCTTGAAGTGAAGCCTTGAAAAAGGTAAGGGAAGGGAAGACGGAAGTGACGCAAGCCGTAAGGAACTGGAAATGACCAGAGCACGCCGGAAGTTTATTCGTTTCCAAGGCGACGGCTCTGCCGCGACTCCAAGCAGGTGGCAGGAGACGGAACGCTGGAAAGTTACTCCGAGGAGATCGTACCTGTGTTCGGCGGTCGCCGCCACAGCGACTCGCAGGGAATAGCAGCCGAAGACGGCGGCCGCCACAACTGGCCCTCGTGTGTGGAGGATAAACGGCCGACCCAGCCATCGCGGCGGCCAGTCAAAGGAAAGAGGTAGCGAAGACCAGGAGTTCAGTTTCAGCGAAGATAGGGAAAGAACCCATGAAGATGATGACCGTCACTGCAGCGTCTCTACGGGAAGCGTAAGTGAGGACGTTATCTTCTCCATCAGTGACTCCAGAAGGGTCAGTGAAGACCTGGGCCACCGCCGCGGTGGTTCTCGGGAGACAGTTAGGGGAGATGGTGGCTACGGTCACAGCGGCTCTTGGGAGGGCGTGAGAGGAGACCGCGGATTTGGCAGCAGCGACGTCCGTTTCAGTGAAGTGGGAGGCCACCAGTCTAGTGACTCTGGGGGAACCGTCAGAGAAGACTGCGGCCTCCACCTTAGTGGTACCTGGGAAGGGGTCAGGGAAGTCCGCGGCCCCGGAACCAGCGACCCCGGGGAAGGGGGCAATGAAGACCGCAGCCGCCGCCTCAGTTGCTCGTGGGGAGGAGGGAGTGTTGATGGTGGCCTCAGCTTCAGTAGTTCCTGGGAGGGAGTAAGTGAAGACCGCGGCTACGCGGCCAGCGACTCCTCCCGGGTGAGCGGCAGCCAAGACTCCAGCCGCCGCCTCAGTGGTTTCTGGGAGCAGGAAAGTGAAGACGGAGGGTTCCGCTTCAGGGGCTCCTGGGAGAGAGCAAGGGAGGACGGCGGCCCTGGTCCTAGCGAAGACGAAGGCGGCCGCTGCGGGGGCTCATGGGTGACAGCCAGTGAAGACCGTCGCAGCAGCAGGGGCCTGGACTCCTCTCCGCCCCGGAGTTCGCGGGATCGCACCATGCCCGGGGTGCCCGGGTCAGGCCCCTCCTCCTCCTCCGCGGAGAACGCAACCCCGTGTGAGTCCTATTACTTCCATGGCCCTTGTCTCCTTTTCTCACTTCTGCCCCCAGCAGCCTTATCCCTTTCTGGCAGTTGTCTTTCTCAGCTGTCACTCCTCATTTCCCCTAAGTGACATATTTTCAGTGGGTCTCAGAACTGTTCACCTTTTCCCCAATCTCCCTCATTTTAGCTTTACTTCCTTTCTTTCCATCTGTACATTCCTGAGACTTCTCACCCATTGATGTCCACTCTCGTTAAGTCTTAAGAACCCTTTTAAGTTCTTCCTTGACTTCTCTGAAGCATTTACCCTGTGGAGATGACATTAGACTTACCTAGTTTTCTTCCTTCCACTCTGTTCTTCTCCCTTTTCTTTGCTGACTTTCCTTCATCCTCTCCTTAAATGTTGCTTTTTTCCCTGGACTGTGCCATCACTGATGCTTTTTTTGTTGTTATGTACTATGACTTCAACCCTACTGAGGACCCCCAAATCTATGTTATTCATTCAGCCATCTAGTAAATATTTATGAAGTGGATAAAATGCACTGTGTCTTAAGGATATATTATTAAAGAAGACAAGCATATTCCTTACCTTCTACTGGGGAAGGTAAATGCTGAACAAATAATGACTATGATGAATATCATAAAGAAGAGTAGAGTTAGTTCCAGTAGGAGGTGAGGATGGGTATCAGAAAAACCTACCTAATACTGAGACACATCTAACACTGAGGTCTGAACCTCACATCTCTCTTCTGAGCTAGTGATTCATGTACAAGTCCCTTCTGAAACTGTTGCTTGGGCACCTGGAGAACATGTCTAAAACATAATTTTGTATCCATATGCCTTCTCTGTCCTTTAGCATTCACTGTCTCAGTGGCACCACACCTGGGAACTAAGCCAAACTCCTTGGAGTTATCCTAATACTCTTCCCTTATATTGTCCACTATTCACATCCAATTTCAGTTCATCCTGTTTTCATAGTATTTGTTGAATATTCTGTTCCTAATGCCATTCTCTTGGTTGCAGGTCTCAATCTTTCTGCTGTAGACTACTGTAGTTATTTTCTTACATGGTCTTCCTGAATCTCTAGTGTTGAAATTTTGCTTCATAGTCAATCCCCTAACCACAGCCGGTCCTATACACCCAGCATTACAAATCTGGTAATTTTTATTCTTTTGTTTAAAATCCCTCAACAACGTCCCATTTAAGTGCTTCTAGCTCTTTGTGGCTCCAGTGGCTCCTGCTCCAGGTAAGCCGAACTTTAATGTGTTTCTCTGTATGTGCCTGTTTTTCCTGAGACCTTAATTCTCTGATCAGTCCAAGAAAAGTCATTGGTTTGCAGTTTGTTCACCAGTTCTTCATACTCGTTACATGTTAGAACTGAAACAGAAGTTGGATCAACATGTTAATCACAGTTATCTTGGTAGTAAATTATTTGGAAAACCAAAGCCATTTTGTTCTTTCTTTTGACTTATTGCTTCAGTATTTTTTTGTATTGTGATATAATTTAAGCAATGCAATTTTTCAGTAGGCGCCAGGAGGAAAGTGCATTTTGGTAGCATACATGATGCAGTACGAGCTGGAGATGTAAAGCAGCTTTCAGAAATAGTAGAACATGGAACCAACATTAATGAAATTGACGTTCTCCATAAATTTACCCCTTTACATTGGGCAGCACATTCTGGAAGTTTGGAGGTAAGAAGCTAAATAAAACTAGGTTAAGTTTACAGCAGTTTTGTAAACTTAACCAACAGGACTGAGGTCCTATATGGGCACTGCAAATATTTTCCTTTTCAGTTCAGTCTAATGTTCGGTGGTTTTTTTTTTTTAATTTTATTTTTAGAGAGGGAAATGGAGGGAGAAAGAAAGAGAGAGAGAAACAGCAATGTATGGTTGCCTCTCATGTGTCCCCCACTGGGGACCTGGCCTGCAACCCAGGCATGTGCCCTACCTGGGAATTGAATCTGCCACCCTTTGGTTCGCAGCCCGTGCTCAATCCACTGACTACACCTGGCTACACCAGCCAGGGCTAATGTTGGGTGTTTTGGTCACAATGGCTTTGTAACAAATTAAACCAAAACTTAGTGGCATAAAAGAACCATTTATTTATGCTCTGGAGTGAACCAGGAATTTGGATCCTAGGGACAGCTTATTCTGCTCCATGATATCTGGGGCTGGAACTTTCTGAGGTCTCGTTCACACAGATATCTGGTGGTAGATGTTGGTTGTAGGCTGGGTACCTTAATTCTCCTCCACAAGGGCCTATTTGTGGAGATTCTCCACCTGGGCTGTTTTGTGCTTCCTCACAGTGTGATGGCTGGGTTCCAAAGGCAAACATAAAGGGTAACTTAGAGTGGGTAACATAATGAATACCTAGTTCTCTTAAGTCCTAACATTTGGGCTATGGGAAAACAAACGGAATATTACTGATACATTTGAAGTCCCTGTGCACCCCTCCTGGGCACCATTTCCCTCTTTCCAACTGCAGAGATAACTGTTACCCTGAATTTCGTGTTTATTATTCTCATCTTTGCTTTATGCTGTTATTGCATATGCTTATATCATTGTCTTAAATGACATGTTTTATATAATGGCATGTATCATTCTATAGCTTGATACATGTAGTTAAATATATGTAATGTAGTTTATTTTTAAAAAGATTTTATTTATTTGTTTTTAGAGAGAGGGGAGGGAGGGAGAAAGAGAGAGAGAGAAACATGGATGTGTGAGAGATACATTGATAGGTTGTCTCTCACATGCCCTCAACTGGGGACCCGTCCTGCAATCCAGGCATGTGCCCTGATTGGGAATCCAACTGGTGACCTTTTGGTTCACATGCCGACACTCAGCCCACTGAGCCACACCAGCCAAGGCCTCTACTTTATTTCTTTCAGCCATATTGTGATAGTCTATTCTTAGACTAATATCAGATGTCATTCATTTTTCAATTGATGGATATTTAGTTGGTTTCGATTTTTAGCTAGTACAAGCAGTGCTTAGTAAATTTTTTTATGCAAAATTTCTTATTCTTGGGCTGTGTACAAAGACAACAGATTTTTTCTCAAGATTCAAGGCTGGGTGTGGGGAGCTTATTTTAGCTACTACATTTCCCCAGCCTGCTGCAGTGGGTCCATTCACTATGCAATTTTTTTTTTGCTACCCCCCTGCCCTCCCCACCCCCCACATTTGATCTATACTTTGGCAGCTTTCCTATCTGTTTTGTGATTTGAGTTTCAGATGTCTCCTAGTTTCATCAAAGATGGGGTTTTCTTCCTCTTTTTCTTTTTCTGATGATTTTATTCTGCCGTATTCTAGTAGGATAGGACTAATTGATATACTATTTATTTAATCTCTTTTCTACCCTTTCAGCTTCTCTGATTACACTCACTTATGCTTCTCTGGCTGCAGTATTTCATGGTAACAGACTAAATTTAAAAGATATAAAAATGTTCAAAACATCTGCTTTATCACTTGTGAACATGATTATTTTCTTAATTTAGTGTCTTCATTGGCTCCTCTGGCATGGCGCTGATATTACACTAGCAACTACGAGAGGCTGGACAGCAGCTCACATAGCTGCAATCAGGGGCCAGGATGCGTGTATGCAGGTAATAATAACTTTGTTTACTTACTTTTTAAAAATTCAGTAAGTTTAATACTTCAGCATAGCTCTGATAAGCTATTACTTTTATTTTAAAAATTTGATTTTATTTTAATAGTTTGATTCTGTAGACTTACTTCTATTGGGTTGGCCAAAAAGTCCATGAGGTATTTTCCATACGATGGCTCTAGTAGTGTTTAGTTGTCTTTAACTTCATTCAAAACAATTTTGTTAGATTGCATTGTGACAGCTGTCAGATCAGCATGCATTTATTTTTTAATTTTTTTTGCAAAAAATTTTAGTTATTTAATTGTATTATGAAGCTGGACCAACACTGGGCCTCATAAAACTTCTGGGGTGTTAGAACATGGGCATGGACATACAGGTAAAGTAAGAATTTAGGTGAAAGTTAAACAAAATGTGTTCAATGGAGTGGTAGTGAAAACAGTCATTTTACCTTAAATAATGTTTATTGACCAACTAGACATTCTCTTTAATCAAGCCCTAATACTCTAAAGTTATATACTTCCTTCCCTTCTTCAAACAGATCCCCAGTCTGGGTATGAGAATCATGACAATTGCTCATTCCTACACAGCATACTCCTCATAACAACTCTGCGAGGTAGGGATTATTAGAATTTCCACTTTCTAAATGAGAAAGCTGAGGCACAGAGAGACTGAGGAACTTGCCCAAGGTCACACAGCTAAGGGGTGGTAAAGCTGGAACTTAATTCAGACTGTCTGGCCCTAGTACCTAGGTGGCAACCTCCATGTTATACCCTGTGTTGCACATACCCTAATAAGCCAGCGGACATACTGTCTGCCCTGTCCTCCCATACTTTTGCAGAACTGACCATCAGATTTCCACCTTGTTGAGGAGATAAGACCTAGTTCCTTTACCATCAAGCCTGGGCTGATGTAAAGGGACACAATCTGACCAGGGTGATAGCTAAGTATGTTCATGTTCTTTGTGGTGTTTAGAGTGCAAGGAATCCTGACCCCAGACACAGGCTTCAAAACTGGCTTGGAGCAAATGCTTCAGAGGAAAGTAAAATCTGTACCAAAAAAATGTTGAAAGGAGAGTCAGTTGCCTGGAGATGGAAGAAAAAAAAGGAGGGGTAGGGTGGAGAGTGGGTGCTGCCTGGAGAGGAAAAAAAGCATAGACACAGAAGCCGAACTGAGAGCCCAGTTGAAGGAATTCAAGACATAACAGTTCTGTTTAGGATCCAGTAACAGAATGCAAGAGTGAGGTGTCATTTTGGTCCAACCAAACAGATTTCTGTTTGGGGAAGTAACTATAGCTGATTCACCAATACATGTTTATTTTCGGATACCTAGAGTGATTTCTTTAAAAAAAAAAAAAGGCCATGGTAGTTTTAGACCAACTTTGAGATTATTCAGACATGCACTTCATATAACTATAAAGGACAAATCCAAGGTTATGTTAAAATAATAATTATTTATTTTATATTTTGGGAGATTCTATTAGGAATATTAGGAAACCCTAGAAGGAATCTATATCTTAGAGGGAATGTTTATACATGCCAGTTCTTTTGAGAAGTCCATGTGAACTTCAGCTGCCTGGAATACTCTACTTTTCACCAAGATACTTTTCTGGGCTTCCATCCAGATCTTGGCCTCACCCCTCCACCAGATTGCCCACTGCTGCCTCTCCTTCCTCACAGTCCACCTGCTAATTCTCTCACACCTTTTCGTACAATTTATGTTTCCAATGCTCTCTCAACTCTCCAACTAAAACTTCTCTCTCAGCTGACACCAATTCCAAACACCTCTTTCCTTATCTATCACCTCTTCCTTGACTTTGTTCCAAATTTATTTTTTAAATAATTTTTATTGTATTTTTTTTCATTACCATTTAGTCTCCCTATACGCCCTTCCTCCTGCAATCGCCACACTTCTATTGGGTTGGCCAAAAAGTCCATTATATTTTTGTATATGACGGCTTCAGGAGTGCTTAGTTGTCTTCAATGTCATTTGAAACACTGTTGTTGGATTGTATTGTGACAGCTGTCATATCAGTGTGCATTAAAAAAAAACTTATCAAAATTGGTGAATTTTTCTGCAGCCATTTTAACATTGAAGATGGAAGAAAATACGCAACATTTTTGGCATATTATACTTTACTTCACGAAAGATAAAAATGCCGCTGACTGAAATGCACACAAAAAAATTTGTGCAGTGTGTGGAGATGGTGGTATAACTGATCGAACATGTCAGAGGTGGTTTGCAAAGTTTCTTGGCACTATTGACCTTACGGCCAAATAATTCTTTGCTTTGGAGCTGTCTCACACATTGGAAGATGTTTAGCAGCAGTCCTGGCCTTTACCCACTAGAAGCTGATAGCGGGAGATCACTGATGTTCTTAAAATATAGAAATCAATGAAGTTATTGGTGAAAATGAAAAATGTGTCTTTTATTTTACCGAAAAACTAAATGGATTTTTTGGCCAACCCAGTATGTTCTAAATAAGGACTTATGGGATTCTATGTTTTAGATATTTTAGTATCAACTATCCACTTAAACAAATGAGATAAGACAAGAAACCTTTTTATCTTCGAAGTAGTTGTTTACCTGCTTGGGTTGTTTTAAGGGCTGTGCACAGTTATGCACAGTTACGCACAGACCAATTAGAGATTTTTGGTATACTCACTCACAATGGAGGGTGAAATTAGGTGAGGGCAGTGGGAAAGAGAGAAAGTGATTTGACACCTACCAAAGCAGCCACAGACAGAGTGTGGTGAGAATTTAAAGTTTTGAGTCAGAATGACAGATAATTATGAAACTGTAGATAGGGGTATCTGAAAGGCCAGGAGATTGGGGAGAGAAGACGTTGGGTTCGATTTAGCACATTTTGAGTTTAGGGTGCCTGTAGGCCATTCAGATGCAGAAGGTGCAGGCAGTTGAAAGGGGGCTGGAGACAAATACTTCAGATAATAAAGTACAGAGACGAGCAAGTACTGAGTCTCAAATGTTAAAGAATGTTACTAGTAAGGATGGAAGGAAGCGGAGAAAAAAATATAAGCAACTCACAGGAGGAAGTCTGAGAGATAGAGCCAGGATCCATTAGGTTGTGTAAGTGAAGGAAGGAGTTTAAGAACTAGGCAGAGTATCAGTTATAGGATACAACTAAAGGGAATAAAGCTTCAGGAAATGCCATTGAATTTAAGAGCTCACTATAGGGGGAGGCTGGCTGTATTTCTATGCAGTGGTGGGGGTGACAGTTTGCAGGTGGATTTAAAGTTGAGGTATTAATTTGAGAAGCAAGAAGTGGAAATGGTAACTTTAGGGGACATTGGGGTCAAATGAAGCTCTACTGGATACTTTCCTTTCTCTAATAATGAAGCAATAGTTCAAGCCCTTCCCTCTGCCTTGATTGTCCTTCTCTTTCTGAAAGTGACCTCTTCCTTCTCAGAGCTGGTGTGGTGCTTTTTTGTGGTATATGTTTAGTTCTTCTTATCAAGGACAGACTTGTATAGTTATCTTTGTCTCTACATAAGCCTAATTCCCTAAGTTGATATGGCTTCATATGCTTTGTAGTGACTTTTAAAACATAGTATGCGCTCAATATATGGTTTGTGATGACTTAACTAGTTTGTTAATGTCAGTCAGATCAAATCATGGAGATTATTCTTCTTAAAACTCTTGATAGGAGTGATGACTAAACTTTTTCTAAGATATTGCTAAATATGGGATGGTTAAAAAAATGCTCAGGGAGAAAAAAACTAAAAAAATATTAACTAATAATTTTTGAAGCATTTACTCTGCACATCATATAGAGGAATATACTGTGTATATGATATAACCCATGCACAGAAACTGGGCCACTTGTAAATTCAGATGGAATCTTCTCAGATGCAGTTAGGAGTTTGATTTGCAGCTTAGAACTAGTTACTTTAATAATGAAATCCTTTTATTGTATTCAAAACCCAGTTAATAAAACATCGTGCTTTTGAAATAATGCAAGTTTAAATTTGACTTTTATTAGCTTAGGGTTAAAGTATTTAACTCAGTGGTTATTAATCAGTGCTCATGAAAAGTGTGCCTTGTAAACTGTATATAATGCTCAGATCAGAATGTGAAATCAGGTATTATAAAGGTTCCCTAGGCAATGTTAAAAAGGACTTTAAACATTCTCTTTGGATTAGCTAAGAACTTCTAATACTTTGCCTGTGGTACATATGTAAGAGCATATATAATAATTTAGCTAGTTTATAAATTGCTTGCCTTTGAATAATCTGCATCTGCATTTATGATTTAATATCTATATTCACATGAACTCATTCTTATTTCTCTGTGTTTAGGCTCTTATAATCAATGGGGCAAATCTGGCAGCTCAGGATGATCGTGGTTGCACTCCTGTACACCTCGCTTCTACACACGGACATTCTTTCACTTTACAAATAATGCTCCGGAGTGGAGTGGTGAGGGATTCCTGTTAATATGTGAGAATGTGTAACCATATAAGTGAAATAGCATTTGGTGGTCTGATTATCTTTTCCTGACTTTCTAAATACTCTCCATGACTTTAGGGAAATGATTTTTTGTATTCTCACCCAAGACCATTTTTTCATTGCTCTTTAGAGAGAGAGAGAGAGAGAGAGAGAGAGAGAGAGAAAGAAACATTGATTGGTTGCCTTCTCTTATGCGTCCCCACTGGGGATTGAACCTACAACCCAGGTACATGCCCTGACCAGGAAATCAAACCCAGGACCTTTTGGTCTATGGGATGACTTTCCAACCAACTGAGCCACAGAGGCCAGGGCTTTAGGGAAGTAATTTAATCTGTATAGCTTTTCTGTCTTTAAACATAGGAACAATAATTTAGGTAAATCTTAAAAACAAACCCACTCAGTTTAGTAGTGTAAACTATTTCAGAAGCTATGGGTTCTTCATGCCAGTTCAGAGTTTAACTGGGAGGATTCTGAAGCTTCCAAACATATGTTCACCAGTGATTATAAATCTTTCCAAATTTCCGTGTGTAGCTCTTATTTCATATAATAATTTATAAGGTGATTTATATCTCCAGAAATTTGATTATGATATTTATTTTTAATATTACTCAGTGTTTGTAAAAAATAAATTCTTGTAAGAAAAGAACTACCTATATTGAAGACACTATGGTAAGAGTTGGTACTTCTGTAGAGAAAAGTGAAAAATCTTAGTATTTTTTCATTAACTCTTTATACTCTTAAAGATATGATTTGATCATTTGAATCCATTCCTTTCATTTTATTGTCCAGGAACCTGTGACCAGTAAAACGACTAATAAAGTTCCTTCTTTAAAATTGATTTCAGAGAGAGAAGAAGTGGGTGGGGGGAAAGAGAGAGAGAGACATCGACAGCAATTTGTTGTTCCACTTATTTATGCATTTATTGGTTGGTTGTTGTATGTGTCCTTACTGGGGATTGAACCCACAACCTTGACATATACTCTCGACATAGCATTCTAACCAACTGAGCTACCCAGATAGGGCTTTAAAGTTCCTTTTTAAAAACTATTTTTTTAAGATTTCATTTACTTATTTTTAGAGAGAGGGGAAGGGAGGGAGAAAGAGAGGGAGAGAAACATCAGTGTGTGGTTGCCTCTCACACACCTCTCACTGGGGACCTGGCCTGCAACCCAGGCATGTGCCCTGACTGGGGATCAAACTGGTGATGTTAGTTTGTAGGCCAGCACTCAGTCCACTGAGCCACATCAGCCAGGGCTTCAAACCTATTTTTATAAGACTAATTATGTTGTTTTCAAAGGTATGTTATTAGCTTGTATGTTCAAATCAGTGGTTTCAGTAAAATTTTCTTTTATATTTAGTGTTTGCCTTATAATTTTAAGAATAGCCGCCCATTCTTATTTCAGAGTTAAGTTGCTAGACTTAGTGTTTCCCCTACAAATAATGGGAAGAAACTTAGTCTTTGTGAATGTTACCTCTAGGATCCCAGCATAACTGATGTGAGAGAATGGAAACCTGTACATTATGCAGCTTTTCATGGGCGGCTTGGCTGTTTGCAACTTCTAGTTAAATGGGGATGTGGCATAGAAGATGTGGACTACAATGGAAACCTTCCAGGTATTCACGAGAGGAAATATTTTGTTTTTTCATTAATGTGAGCTTTAAAAGTGTTGACCATTTTTTAAGAAATTTAATCTGTCATCATTCTAATAGTCCTTCACAAAATTTAAGTAGTAAATATGTTAACACGAACATTTTTTAAATCTTGTATTACTCCTACATTGTGTACCTATTACGTGATTGATTTTTTTGGAGCTATATTGGCAAAAGAGAAATTGGCAGAATTAAATTTGGATTTTTTTCCTTTACCATTTAGTCCCCTTATACCTCCCTGCCCCCATAATCACTACACTGTTGTCCAAGTCCATGAGTCCTTTTTGCTCCATCCCTCTACTCCCTCATCTCCCCCCGACCACTTAGTGGTCACTCTGCTGTCTATGAGTCTGTCTTTATTTTACTTGTTACTCGGTTTGTTCATTAGATTCCACATATGAGTGAAATTATATGATATTTTTCTCTTACTGGATTATTTCACTTAACCTAGTATCCTCCAGGTCCATCCATACTGTCACAAAGGGTAAAATTTTCTTTTTTAAGGCTGAGTAGTATTCCTTTGAGTAAATGTCCCATAGTTGTTTTATTCACTGATCTACTGATGAACACTTGGGCTGCTTCCATATCTTGGAGATTGTAAATAACACTGAGATGAACATAAGGGTGCTTATGTCCTTTTGAATTAGTGTTTTGGATTCTTCGGATATATTCCCAGAAGTGGGATCACTGGGTCAAAAGGCAGATCCATTTTTAATTTTTTGAAGTATCTCCATACTGCTTTCCACAGTAGCTGTACCAATCTGTGTTCCCACCAACAGGACAAAAGGGTTCCCCTTTCTCTGCATCCTCACTAGCACTTGTTGTTTGTTGACTTATTGATGATAGCCACTCTGACAAGTCAGATGGGATCTCATTGTGGTTTTAATTTGCGTTTTTCTGATGATTAGTGACATTGAGCATCTAAAACCTGATTTGGTTTTAGCCAATTGTATGTGCACCATGCTGTTTTGATTACTATGGCCTTATAGTATAGTTTGATATTAGGTAGCATGATTCCTCCAAGTTTGTTCTTCTTTCTCGGGATTGCTATTGCCATGTGGGGCCTTTAGTGAATCCATATGAATTTTTGAAATATTTGTTCTAGTTCTGTGAAATATGTCATGGGAATCTTGATAGGAATTATGTTGCATCTATAGATTGCTTTGGGTAGTATGGGTATTTTAATGATGTTAATTCTTCATATCCACGAACATGTTATGTGCTTCCATTAATTTGTATCTTTTTCAGTTTCTTTCTTCAGTGTCTTGTAATTTTCTGAGTATATGTGTTTTACATCTTTGATAGGTTTATTCCTAGGTATTTTATTCTTTTTCAAGCAATTGTGAATGAGAGTGTTTTCTTAATTTCCCTTTCTGTTAGTTCATTATTGGCATATAAAAATGCAAACTGATTTCTGAATATTAATTTTATATCCTGCTACTTTGCTGAATTCATTTACCAGTTCTAGTAGTTTCTTGGTGGAATCTTTGGGGTTCTTTATGTACAGTATCATGTCATCTGCAAATAAAGATACTTTTACTTCTTCCTTTCCAGATTAGATGCCTTTTATTTCTTCTTCTTGTCTGATTATTATGGTCTGGACTCCCAGGACTATGTTGCATGGAAGAGGTGAAAGTGGACATCCCTGTGTTGTTCCCGATCTTAAGGGGAACGCTTGTAGTAATTGCTCAGAGTGTGATGTTAGCAGTGGGTTTCTCATAAATGGCCTTTATTATGTTTAGGTATGTTCCCTCTATTATCATTTTGCCAAGAGTTTTTATCATAAATGGGTGCTGGAGTTTATCAAATGCTTTTTCCAAATCTATGGATATGATCATGTGGTTTTTATCCTTCATTTTGTTTATGTGGTGAATCACATTAATTGATTTGTGAATGTTGTACCAACCTTGCGTTCTCAGAATAAATCCCACTTGACCATAGTGTATGATTTTTTTGATGCATTGCTGTATTCAATTTGCTAATATTTTGGTTGGGTTTAGTGACTCTGTTCATCAGGGATATGGACCTATAATTTTCTTTTTTTTTGTAGTGTCTTTATCTGGTTTTGGAATTAGGATAATTTTGGCCTTGTAAAAGGAGTTTGGGAGCCTTCCCTCCTCTTGAATTTTATGAAATAGTTTAAGAAGAGATGTCAGTTATTCTTGGTATGTTTGTTAGAGTTCACCTGTGAAGGCATCTGGTCCACAGCTTTTGTTGGGAGATTTTTGATTACTGCTTCAATTTCACTTGGTATAATCTGTCTATTCAGATTCTCTGATTTGTCCTGATTTGGTTTTGGAAGTGTATGTTCCTAGAATTTTCCATTTCTTCCAGGTTGTCTAGTTTGTTGGCATAGAGTTGTTCATAATATTTTCTCACTTTTAAAAAATTTCTTGGTGTCACTTGTTATTTTTCTCCTTTTATTTCTGATTTTTATTTATTTGAGTTCTCTCTCTCTTTTTTCTTGATGAGCCTGGTTAAAGGTTTGTTAATCTTGTGTATCTTTTCAAAGTACCGGTTTTTGGATTCATTGATCTTTTGTATCTTTTTTTTAGACTATTTCATTTATTTCTACTCTGATCTTTATTATTTCCTTGCTTTTGCTCATTTGGGATTTTTTTTTTCAAGTTCCTTAAAGTGTGATATTAGATTGTTTATTTGAGCTTTTTCTTGTTTTTTGAGATAGGCCTGTAATGCTATGAATTTCCCTCTTAGGATTGTTTTCCCTGTGTCCCACAGATTTTGGATTCTTGTATTCTTATTTTCATTTGTTTCAGGGTATCTTTTGATTTCTTTTTTGATCTTGTTGTTGACTCATTCGTTGTTTAATAACATGTTATTTAGTTTCCATGTCTTTGTGTTTTTCAGTGTTCTTCTTGTGATTGATTTCTAGTTTCATAGCATCGTAGTCAGAGAAGATGCTTGATATGAGTTCAGTCTTTTTAAGTTTATTAACATTTATTTTGTGTCCCAACATATGGTCTATCCTAGAAAATGTTCCACGTGCACTTGAAAAGTATGTATATTCTGCTGCTTGGATGAAATGTTCTGAAGATATCAGTTAAATCCATTTGATCTAGTGTGTCATTTAAGGTCTCTGTCTCCTTGTCGATTTTCTGTCTGGAAGATCTTTCCATTGAAGTCAATGGAGTGTTAAAATCCCCAACTATGATAGTATTTCTATCAGTCCCTTTTTTTATGTCCATCAAGATTTGCTTTACATATTTAGTTGCTTCTTTGTTCGGTGTGTAAATGTTTACTAGGGTTATATCCTCTTGTTGGATTGTTCCCTTTATCATTATGTAGTGTTCTTCTTTGTTTTTTACTATAGCCTTGATTTTAGTCTGTTTTGTCAGATGTAAGTACTGCTGCCCCAGCTTTTTTCTTCCTTTTCATTTGCATGAAATAGTCTTTTTCTACCCCTTTACTTTTAGTCTGTGTGTAGTTTAGATCTGAGATGGGTTTTTGGAGGCAGCATATATATGGGTCTTGTTCTCTTGTCCATTTATCTACTCTGTGTCTCTTGGTTGGAGCATTTAAACCATTTACATGTAAGGTGATTAGTGATAGATATGTATTTAGTGCCATTTTATTATTAGAACATTTTCCTGTGTTTTTTTCCTTTCTCTTTTTCTTCTTGTTCTTCTTAAAGCAAGCCCTTTAAGATTCCTTGCAGACTGGTTTGATGTTAACAAATTCCTTTAGCTTTTTCTTGTCTGGGAAGCTCCTTATTTCTCCTTTGATTTTAAATGGTAGCCTTGCTGGGCAAAGTAGCCTTGGTTGTAGTCCTTGCTTTTCATCGTCTTGAGTATTTCATGCTTTTCCCTTCTGTCCTGAAATATGCCTGTTGAGAAATCAGATGACAGTCTAATTGGTGCTTCTTTGCATGTAACTACCTGCTTTTCTCTTGTGGCTTTTAGAATTCTCTCCTTGTCTTTAAGCCTTGTCATTTTAATTATGTTGAGTCTTAACATAGGTCTCTTTAGGTCCAACTTGTTTGGGACTCTGAGCTTCCTGAACTTGTGTGTCTTTTTTCCTTCACCAGATTAGGGAAGTTTTTGGTCATTACTTCTTCAAATAGGTTCTCGATCCCTTGCATGCTCTCTTCTCCTTTTGATATTCCCATGATATGGATGTTACACTTCATATTGTCCAAAATATTTCTTAAGCTCTCTTCATTTTTAAATTTTCTTTTTAGAAATATATTTTATTGATTATGCTATTATAGTTGTCCCATTTTTCTCCTTTTATTCCCTTCTGCCCTGCACACTCCCTCCCACCTGCATTCCCATCCTACACCTTAGTTCATGTCCATGGGTCTATAAATTTTGGCTTTTACATTTCCTGTACTATTCTTAACCTTCCCCTTTGTACCATTTTTCAAAAAAAATTTTTTTTTTTGATGCTCTGCCTGGGTGTTTTTTTTCTACCTTGTCTTCTAAATCACTGATGTGATCATGCTGCTTTATCTAACCTACTGCTTATTCCTTCCAGTGTATTATTTATTTTAGATATTAAATTCTTTACTTCTGTCTGGTCCTTTTTTACGGTTACCATGTCTTTTTTCATGCTGTTGTTTATTCTTATAATCATTATTCTCAACTCTGTATCTGATAAATTGCTTGCCTACATTTCACTTAGTTCTTCCTTTGGAGAATTCTTGTGTTCTTTCATTTGAGGTCTGTTCCTTTGCCTTCCATTTTGGCTGCTTCTGTGAATTCTACCCACCTCCCCACCCACCAACCTTAGTTAAACTAGTCCTTGATATAGTCTCAAGCTGTAATCAGCAGCCCAGCTTAAGCACCACAGGGGGGAACAGAGTAATTTCTGTGGGTGGGGCTATTGCTTCCCCTTATGTTGATGCCACTTGGAGGGGAGTGCTCTGCCTGAGAAAGGTGACTCCTTCACTATGGGGAATGACTCAGCACAGGTATCCTGGCAGCTGTTCCTTCATTTCTTTCCCCAGAGCTATCAACTCCAGAGTCTCCTCAAGCATCTTTAGTCCACTTTGCCCTCCCTCTGCTTGAGCTTAGGGTAAGTGGCTGCAAACAAAATTTTGTGCATTGTCCCTTTAAGAGTCTCTCTGTGTCTCCAGCTGTCTCTCCCTAGCAGACAGAAACCCTGCTTTTCACAGCTTGATGTTATCTGGTTTCCTTTCTGGCTCTGGTGCTGTAGGATGAGGAGCCTAACTTGGGGTTTAGATCCCACACTTCTCGGGGGAACCCCGCCCCTGGCCTCTGAAATATCCCTCCAGAACTTCGCCTGCCACCTGTGGGAGCCCAGCCAGCCCTCTCTCACCTTGTCTGCTCTCCCTACCAGTCTCATTTTGGTGAAGTGGTATCTTCTGTCTGTCCTTGGTTATAAAGCTTCTCTCTAGCTAGTGTTCAGTTGGTTATTCAGGATGAATTCTCTACAGTTTAATTGTAATTCCAGATTGGTCCTGGGAGGAGGTTAGTATAGCTTCCACTTTCTCCTCTGCCATCTTGGGTCTCCAGATTTTTTTTTCAGCCAGCTGTTTCCTTCATCTACTGTCTAGTATTATTATTTTTTAACTTCATACATCTCCACCCCAGAGACTACTTAAAAAAATAGTATAAGTTGTGGACGCTAGTGTATTTGAGTTAATTTGCCAACTTCAGTTGAGCAGCCTGCAATCAACTGGCCCGTTGAAATCCATACTCTGAGCACCCTGTCTTCTTCTAAGAGGTTCTATAGAAATTGATAAGAGGGAAAGCTCACAGTGAGATTGGAGTGAAGGTCACTGAAAATGATAGTTGAACTATTAATTAAATATTTATTGTAAATGGGGATTGTTTTCTTAATTTCTCTTTCTGGTAGTTTGTTATTAGTTCAATAAAGTTTTTTTTTTAAGATTTTATTTTTAGAGAGAGGGGAAGGGAGGGAGAAAGAGAGGGAGAGAAATATCAATATGCGAGGGATACATTGATCACTTGCCTCTCACATGCCCCCAACTGGAGACCTGGCCTGCAACCCAGGCATGTGCCCTGATTGGGAATTGAACTGATGACCTTTTGGTTACAGGTTGGCACTCAATCCACTGAGCCACAGCAGCCAGGTCAGGAGTTCAGTTCTTAACATGTGGAGTTAGAAATGCCTCTAACACGTAATCGTATATGATGAGTAAGCAGTTAGAGGATTTTGGAGTTTGAAGTTTCCGGGAGGAGTTTTTAGTAGAAGGTTCAGCTGAGAAAGTATAGAGTGGTATGTGCCAGCAACTTATCTTTCTTGTTTCTCTTGAGTTATTGGTATATTGGTCACTTGGCCACTACCCTACTTCTCTAGAGGCAAGATTTGTATATTGGTTAGGCTATTTCCCAAATACTTACTTCTCCAGAGCTTAAAGACCCTCTTGTTTTTATAATCTTTGTCTCTAATGTTGGAAGACCCCAGAACCATTTTGAATTGTGTCTGTCCCTCAGTCTGATTCAGTATATTTTCTTTCAGGGATTCCTTAACATTTCTTGTCTGTTCATGGTGTTCTTATTTGTCTAGTCCTTTATGACTTTAAAAAATATTTTTTTTAAAAAAGATTTTATGTATTTATTTTCAGAGAGAGGGGAAGGGAAAGAGAAAGAGAGGAAGAGAAACATCAATGTGTGGTTGCTTCTTACATGCCCCCTGCGGGAGACCTGGCCCACAGCTCAGACATGCGCCCTGGACTGGGAATTGAACTGGTGACCCTTGGGTTCACAGGCCCGCACTCAATCCACTGTGCTACACCAGTGAGGGCAAAATATCTTTTTTTTAAGCTTTCCAAATAATTCTCTAATTGGGAACTACTTTAAAATATACAAACACATTACGTTGCCACCAGAAACAGGAAACCAAACCTCAAAGGCAGTTTTATAGCTTTATTCGACAATCAGCAGTTAGTTCTCATCCACATTAACCGTTTGTAGATTTTTGAAAGTGGTGACAGGTACGTAGGTGACTAATGTTTAGAGCTTGTTTGGTGAATCTTCATCCCTATTATGTTTTCTGGACAGCTGCATCTGGATATGGCATGGGACATTCCTTATTCCTTCGGCCCAGTTGCCTTTCCTGAGCTTGGTGTCAGTGCGCATCTCTGAGTTCCCATCTCCTTCGTGGCAAATTTCCGGATCTCTTTAAGTGCCCAAGGGGCACGCTTCTTGAAGCCCACTCCACGCATGCGCTTGTGGATGCTGATGGTGTACTCTCAGGTCACTACCTCACCGATGGCAGAACGGTCCTTCTTCTCACCGCCCTTCTTTGCGGGAGCTGTTATCCTGGGCCCCCAAAAATATCTTAATATTTTCAAGGATTTAGAGTAGAAATGACAAGGTGTAGTGTGTGTGCTTTAGTCAGTAATTTTGATCCAGCTGCCCTGTTTATAATAACAATAATGTTTATGGAAAAGTGACAAAATACACAGTGATAAAAATAACATCATTCATATTTGCATAGTGACTCTTTTAGTTTATTCCCCCTTTTTTGAAAAAGTATTCAAATTTATCGTCTATCTGTCTTACATTGTAAGCATTTTCTCGTGTAAGGGTGAGTTGCATAACTGGGATTTCACTTTCTAAGAAAACTTTCTGGGGCCAGCTGTTTGGTGACCCTCATCTGGCCTTTCCACACTCACAGTAAGTATTGCTTTGTCGTGACTGGAAGACTGATAAGGATATGTAGGCTGGAGAAAGTTCTGTTATCCTTGCTCAGAGTCTGTCTCTGTCATATAGGGTAGGATAGTCTTCTCCCTATAAGGGTTAGAACCAATATGTTATTTCTTTTTTTATGATTGTTATCAATTCAAAAATGAAATTCTTTTTATTTCTCTCACTTGTAGTTCACTTAGCCGCCATGGAAGGCCACCTTCACTGTTTTAAGTTTCTACTCAGTAGAATGGGCAGTGCAACGCAAGCTTTGAAAGCATTCAATGATAATGGAGAGAATGTACTGGATCTGGCCCAGAGGTTCTATAAGCAGAACATTTTACAGTTCGTCCAGGGGGCTGAGTATGAGGGAAATGATCCCAAAGATCAGGAAAGTAAGTAAAAAACTCAAAATGTTTTAGCATTTAATATGTAGAGTAAATGGAAAAGGAAAAGAAGTTGTAAGCTAAAGGTTATGTTAAAATGCTATATATCATTGTCCATATATTTACTCAGGCTCTCATCTTCACTGTGAAGTAGTTTAGGCAGAAATGTATGTAGATTAATATAATTAACAATCTTTATACCATTGGATTTAAGAATAAAATATTATAGATACAGTTGAATATTTGGATCTCTCTTCCTCGATACCATCTGTTCCCTTTTTTCCTCCTCAGAGGATGTTTTGTATTTGTAATTCCATTCTGTGGTTTTATATTCAGTATAATGTACTCACAGAAATATGCACTATTGTTTTGTGTAATTTTAGAGTAAGAGAGCAAACTGCTATAATTAAAAAGTCCTAACATTCAGCAGTTTAAATGATACAGAAGTTTATTTCTTTTATATGACAGCTTGGGTTGGAGAGTCAATCTGTTCTATTCAGTCACCAGGGACCTGTTATCTTCCCAACTAATTCTCTGTAGTTGTTGCTAATCCAGTGGGAGGTGGGAAGGGAACAAGAGTATGTGCCCAGGACTACAGATTTTCAAGGTCTAATTTGCACTCATCACTATTGCTAACTTTCCATTGGCAAGAGTTTTATTACATGGCCTTATGTAGGTACAAGGAAGCCTGAAAAATTCACCACCTAGCTGAGAAGCCTCATTTGATTACTGATGAAGGAAAGGGATTTTAGTAGAAAGCTAGCAGTTTTTGAAACTTTTTTCAAACTTTATAAAAAAGGCATAAAGAAGGGTATGTTTCCTTCTGTGACTTACATTCTATGACATATTTTTGAGATTAGGTTGGTAGATGTTTCGTAGTTTATTCTTTTTAAGTGATAGTATATTTTATGCAAACCATTATTTATCCATTCTCCAATTTGCCACTTACATTTTTACAATTTTTCATTATTACAATCGATATGGTAATGAATATTCTTTTTAAAAAAGATTTTATTTATTTATTTCTAGAGAGAGGGGAAGGAAGGAAGAGAGGGAGAGAAACATGAATGTGTGGTTGCCTCTTGTGTGCCTCCCACTGGGGACCTGGCCCGCAACCCAGACATGTGCCCTGACTGGGAATCGAACTGGTGATGCTTTGGTTAACAGGCCCGCGCTCAATCCACTGAGCTACACCGGCTGGGGCGTAGTGAATATTCTTGTCCGTGTCTCTTTTTATGTGCATGTACAAGAGATTCTGTGGAGAAATGCTTCCTTACCTTTTTCACACATAGCACACACAGAAAATGATATTTGTATGGCACACTGGGAGCATTGGAGGAGGATTTTTGAGTTACTGCCTGTCTCCTCTGAAGAGTAGGAGTTAAGAGCTCTGCCTTGGTAAATACTTGGGAAACTCTAGATTTGCTCTGTGGGATGTGCCCATCTTCAGTATAAATACCTATTGCCGCAGTCTTCATCAATGTGGTTGTGGAATTTACACTCTTACCATCTATGTTTGCTAAGAACTTAGAGAAACTATATTCAGTGTTGTCATACTTAAAAATTTTTGCCAATTGATAGGGTATGAATAGGTGTAATTTGCGTTTTCTGACTTCTAGAGAGGTTGAACATTTTTTGTGAAGTTATTGGCTATTTTAGTTTTCTATGAATTGCCTGCCTAAACCTTCCTTCCTTTTAAAAAATTGTGTTCTTTGTCCTTTTCTAAATACTTTGAGTCCTTTCTATAGTCTTAGTACTGATCCTTTATTAATTTTATCTGATATAGATGTAATTTCTCACATTGTGGCTTGTTTTTTCACTTTGATGACATCCTTGCTTTTGAAAAATCAACTTTATTAATGCGTGATTTATATGCAGTAAACTATTTTCATTTAAAGTGTGCAATTCAATGAGTTTTGACAGCTGTATACACTCATTGAACTGCAGTCAAGATACAAAACATTTCCATCACCTCAAGAGTTTTTTCATTCAGCCTTGAAGTTCATCCCTCCTTTGACCGTGGCCCCACATAGCTGCTGATTTATTTTCTGTCACTGTAGATCAGTGATTTTCAACCTTTTTCATCTCATGGCACACATAAGCTGCTAAAATGTTACAGCACAACCAAAGAAGACATTTTTTTTGCCAGTTTGACAAAGGAAATAGGTATAATTTTGATTCATTAATACTGGATAGCTATTGTTGTGTTGGCTGTTGACAATCTAAGGGAAAAGAGATCAGTGCCTGACTAGTCAGGTATTGTATGTTTTAAAAATTCTAGCAGCACACCAGTTAAAAATGGCTGCTACAGATTAGTTTGAAGTTTTTTAAAAATTTATTTATTGATTTTAATGAGATGATGGGAGCTAGGGGGAGAAAAAGGGAGTGAGAGAGAGAGAATGAGAGAATGATACTGATTTGTTGTTCCGCTTATTTATGCATTCATTAGTTGCTTTTTATATGTGCCCCGACTGGAGATTGAACCCACAACCTTGGTGTATCAGGACAACACTCTAACCGACTGAGTTACCTGGCCAGGGCTAGTTTGAATTTTTAAATGGAACCGTTTTGAGTTTCATCTGTTATGTATATTAGTAGTTCATTCTTTTTTTATTGCTGAATAGTATTCCACTATATAGATGTACCATATATATATCTTTTTTATCATTCATCTGCTGATGAGTGTTTGGATTGTTTCCAATTTGAGGCCCTTAATAAAGAAAGCATCTCTGCACATTTAATTAGACATGTGTTTGCATTTCTCTTGGTAAATACATAGGAGTGTGGCATATGGTAGATTGTACACTTAACATTAAGAAGTTTCCAAACTGCTTTCCAAAGTAAGTGTGGAAAACAGTCCCCCACAAGATGTGCATGAGAATTCTGCTTGCTCCATGGAACCCCCAACGTTTGATATAGTCAGTCTGTTTTATTTTAGCCATTATGATGTATGTGTAATATTATATGATTGTGGTTTTAATCTACATTTTCCCAATAGTGAATGATATTGAGCATCTTGCATGTGGTCATTCACATATATTCTTTATAATAAAGTGTCCATCCAGTTCTTTTGCCCATATTTTTATTGGGTTGCTTGTCTACTAATTATTGAATTTTGACACTTCTTTATGTTTTGTTAGATATATGTATTGCAAATATTTTCTCTCACTCTGAAGCTTCCTGTTTTTTAGTAGGGTCTTTCAAAGAGCAAAAGTTTTATTGTAAATTTTTATAAAGTACAATTTACCAATTTTTTCGCAGGTCATGTTTTTGTGTCCTATCTATGAAATATTTGCCCGCTCCAAGGTCAGAATATCATAAGATATTCTCCTATGCTTTACAGTTTAGCTTTATAATTCATATTTTTGACCTACATCAAGTTAAATTTTATGTATTGAGTGAAATAAAGTGTTGATTTTAATTTTAAAAAATACAGCCACTTGTCCTGGCACCATATTTTGGAGAGCCTTCCTTTTCCCTGTTGAAAATTCTCAGCAGCTTGTCAAAAATCAGTCACCATATACGTGTAGGTGTTTTTCTGGCCTTTGCATTCTGTCTTATTGATATGCCTTTTTACTTACCACTGCTACACTGTCTTGATTACTGTAGCTTTATAGTAAAACTTAGAATCAGGTAGTGTTAAACCTCCAGCTTCGTTCTTTTTAAATAGTCTTCGGCTGTTCTAGGTTTTTCCCTTTCTATATATAAAAATGAGAATAGCTGTACCTCAGAATTAAGAGGGTTAAATGAGGTATTCCTTAGAAGTGTTTACAACTGTGTCTGGCATTCAGTAAGGGCTCAATATGTAGTTATTAAAACATTTTATCAAGTATTTATTATGTGCTAGGCACTAGGTCAGGTTATATTTACTCATGTATATGTTGCATGTGTATGTATTTATATATGTATTTGTATTTGTATATGTATACACACACACATATACTTTACCAGCTTTTAGTTTTTTTTTGCTTTCTTAGCTTCCTTGCAAACACAGGGAAAGGGTGGTTTGTGCAAAGGTAAGACTTAAGACCGAATACGTCATTTGAAAAGGTTGGAAACGACCATCTCCTTGTGTTTCGTGGTAGAATATAGGTAGAAGTGAATATGGCTAAGAACAGTTCTGGTATACTCCTACTCCTAGCATGTTTGAGGTCCTGAGGGTAGAAGGGCTACACAATTAAAAATAATCTTTGATGGTTCTCTTTTCAATACTTGTCATTGCATCGACCGAACTAATTCTGATATAACATTCTCGTACTTCAGTTAATACTGAAATCTGAAAGTGTGACTGCTCAAGGCAGGAAAAAAGAATAACTCATATTTACTGAAATGCTGAATTTTTTGTTCATAGCTTTAGCATTTCCAGGTCATATGGCTGCCTTTAAGGGTGATTTGGAAATGCTTAAAAAATTAATAGAAGACGGAGTAATCAATATTAATGAACGTGATAATAATGGATCAACTCCTATGCATAAAGGTGAGCTATGATTCCTGCTTAATTTTCAATTCTGAAACAATTGCTGTTGAATTATTTACTTTTTAAAATAATTATACATCAGAAACACAAGAAAATGTATAGTATAGAGAGTACTTAATTTTTAATTCAGTGTGATATTTCTTTTATGATGTCAGACATTCAGACATTATGACATTTGAGGGTAATTCCAATAGAAATTCTCATTTGATATTGTCATGTAGTTAAGATGTGAAATTCATTGCTAGAGAAGTTTCTTAGGACTAACATTTTCTTTTATTAAAAATGACCTACTCATGCTAAACCAGAAACTGTATCTCTTGAAAAAGATCTAGCAGAATTTTCTTTTCTTCTTACACTCTGCAAACATGTTTTTACTTCCATAGAAATATCAATTAACATGATATGAACACATTTTGAAGACGTCTGCAACTTTTCTCTGTATTCTTTTTCCTTCTGTGTGGAATTCTAAAATATTAATCAGTTTTTTTGCTTTTTAATCAGGCTTTGTCAAATTGTCAACTCAGTGTCAGGAGTTTATCTCTAGGATTTATCCTTACCAATCTTTCTTTTATTTATAAAATCAAACCCCAAATCTTTAACCTACTGCACTTGAAATTTCCATTTTGTTTCATTTGTGATATTATGTTTTTTAATAATCTGATAGCTGGTAATTCTTGTAAAAATCTTCATGTGCTTGAATTGGACTGTATTTCATAAATAACTTTGATTATGTTACAACCAGTCACAGATTATGTTTCTGTTGGTTAGGTTCTTAACTTAATCATTAAAGTTTGCTTAATTCATAATATATTTTAAGAATCTTAAGCACCATGTGAACCAATAGTTTTATAGGAGAAAGGGTGGTTGGGGCAGGAAGAAAGGGAAGTGAAGGGGGTTTCTTTTATACATAGAGAGGTCCTCACTTTGGTAAACAGTACTCTATACTTGCAGGATTTTGCTTCATTGATTACTGCTAGCTGGCTAGGCATTAAAGCTTTTTACTATGGGATTTATACATGGAGTGGAGATTGAAAATGTGCATAAAATATTGCTTTTTAAAATTATTTTATTTTAATCTTTTCATTTTTTTATTGTTCTATTACAGTGGACCCAATTTCCCCCCATTGCTCTCCCCTGTCCTAGCCACCACCCCCACCCCCACTTCCACAGTCAGTCCTCATCCTGTTGTCCATGTCCATGGGTCATTTATGCTTGTTCTTTAACTACAGTCTTCTGTTTCTTTCCTCTCTTATCCTCCTCCCCTCCCCCTCTGGTCCCTGTCAGTCTGTTCCTTGTTTCCATGCCTCTGGTTCTATTTTACTCATTTGTTTGTTTGGTTCATTAGGTTCCACTTACAGGTGAGGTCACATGATATTTGTCTTTCACAGCCTGACTTATTTCACTTAGCATAGTACTCTTCAGTTCCATCCATGCTGTCACAAAGGGTAAGAGTTCCTTCTTTCTTTCTGCTGCATAGTATTCCACTGTGTATATGTAACACAGTTTTTTGATCCACTCATTTACTGATGGACACTTAGGCTGTTTCCAGCACTTGGCTATTGTAAATACCGCTGCTATAAACATTGGAGTGCATAGGTTCTTTTGAGTTGGTGTTTCAGGATTCTTAGGGTATAATCCCAGCAGTGGAATTGCTGGGTTAAAGGGCAGTTCCATTTTTAGTTTTTTGAAGAAATTCCATGCTGTTTTCCAGAGTGGACGGACCAGTCTGCATTCCCAACAGTGCACTAGGGTTCCCTTTTCTCCACAACCTCACCAGCACTTGTTTGTTGATTTGTTAATGATGGCCATTCTGACCTTTGTGAGGTGGTATCTCATTGTGGTTTTAATTTGCATCTCTCTGATGACTAGTGATGTTGAGCAACCTTTCATGTGTCTCTTGGCCCTCTGTATGTCTTCCTTGGAGAAGTGTCTGTTCAGGTCCTTTGCCCATTTTTTAATTGGAATGTTTGTCTTCCTGGCATTGAGTCATATGAATTCTTAATATATTTTGGAGATCAAACCCTTGTCTGAGGTATTGTTGGCAAATATGTTTTCCCATACGGTTGGTTCCCTTTTCATTGTGAAGATGTTTTCTTTAACCAGGCAGAAGCTTTTTAATTTGATGTAGTCCATATATTTATTCTTTCCTTTATATCCCTTGCTGGGATGTATTGGCAAAATTATTGCTGTGTGGGATATCTGAAATTTTTCTGCCTGTGTTTCCCTCTAGGACTTCTATGGTGTTGCAACTTATGTTTAAGTCTTTTATCCACTTTGAGTGTATTCTGGTGTACGGTGTAAGTTGGTGGTCTAGTTTAATTTTTGTGTGTGTACTATTCCATATCTGTGCTGCTCTGGAGCAAAGCCCCCATTTTGTATCCTGTGTATAACCGGTGTTTATTCCTAATGTGTATGTGGGGTGTCATTTATGAGAGCAAAAGAGAGGCTCACTCATAGTATGTATAATGCGTCTTTGGGGGAACAGTAAGGTAAGTTTTATTGACCGATGGTTTTCAGCCTATCTGTCTTTTATTTCTTCACTTGAACTGAGATGAGCATGAGGGATCTGGAAGGAGGTTATAAAGAGATTGATGTACAGCAACAGAGTGTTTGGGATACGGCCATTGTGAGAAGGCGAGAGGGTGAAAGGGAGGAGAAACCACCAAGGGGACAGTGGGGAGAAGGGTTTTCAGGAACTACTATAGAGGACTCATGGACAAATACCAAGGGGGAGGGTGGAAGCAAGGGAGGGAGGGAGATTTGGCTGGGGTGGTGGGGAGTGGCGGGGAGAAAATGCAGACAACTGTCACTGAACAACAATAAAGTAATTAAAAAAAAAAAGAAACCAAAAGGGCCTGCCCTTCACCCCTTCTCTTGTGAGTCTGTCTGTTAAAGGCTCCTGGGACTGGGGTGGACTAGATGGTGTGGTGAAGGGGTGATGAGTGACTGCAGCGGGGGGGAAAGGGCATTTCTGGGTACCTTATCATTTTTGGGGGGAACATCTGTATGTTTAAATCATATTGGGTAAATAAGAGTTGATGTTTTCTTATAATTCATATTTTGTGAGTCTATCTGCTTCTTTTTCTTTCATTTTAATTTTGAGTCAATAAGTAAGCTGCAGTATCTGTTAGTCATTTAATGATTGTTAAATCCACTATGACTTCTCTCTTTCATTTACTTTTAAGTCATAATTATTTCAAATCATCTCTTAAAAATTTCTAGCCACTGCAAAATTTTATCTTGTTCTCTTTTAAAACATTGATCAAATTAATTAACATATTCTAATCAATATACAAAAAGGATTTTGGATGAAAATTCTTTTATCGTATTTCTTTGTAGAAAAATTACTTAGCTCCCCCTCCCCATTGTAAATATTACCTGTGTAATAAAATGGAAATGTTGGGTTAAACTCACTCTGTCTTATAAAACTTACCATTGTTTTGGATTCATAAATATGATTTTGTAAGTATTGAAGAGAGGAGATGTTGCTGGTTTTGTGTCAAGTAAGGTTATTTCTAGGGGTATGGGTAATCCCGTAGCATTCTTTGGTTTGGATTTGCTGTAGGAGAAAGAGAAGCTCCAGGCTCCTCAGGAGCTGACCTGGAGTCTGGCAGAGGGCTCTGAGTCAGGTAGAGAAAGGAAGGGCGAGAGTACTCGCAGACATTTTGTAAGCTGGGCCATAGGGCTGTAGTGATGGTGCTTTGTCGCTGGATCTGGCTTTGTATATTTTCTTCTCTGTTCTCGGTATCGGAGGTGGATTCACTTTTTAAGGCACCAAAATCAGACGAAAGTTCATACTCGGATTTATTTTACAGAGGCACATATATATTCAGCACCAACCATGTGTCCACACCATGGACACTGTGAGATCCAGGCCTTACTGTTAAGGAGTTATATACTTATGCCATGAACAACTAGAGATTTGTATAAGTCAGTATGTACTAAATGGCAAAAAGGATTTGGTTGTTAAAATATCGGGTTGGCCAAAAAGTCCATATGGTTTTTTTCCTTAAAATAAAATACACATTTTTAATTTTCACCAATAACTTTATTGATTTCAATATTTTAGCTATCTCCCGCATAGTATAATGTTGATTTTTCTCAATGTCTCAATTTGCTTGCTGTCAACTTCAACTGGTCTACCCGACTGTGGAGCATCGTCCAGTGAGAAATAACCAGCATGAAACTTTGCAGACCACTTTTGACACATTTCATCAGTCACAGCACCTTCTCCATACACTGCACAAATCTTGTTTTGCATTTCAGTGGCATTTTTAACTTTCTTGAAATAATAAAGCATAATATGCCTAAAATGTTGCAGATTTTACTCAATGTTCAGTATTAAAATGGCTGAACAAAATTCACCGATTTTGATGTTTTCAAAAAATGCACACTGATATGACAGCTGTCATAATGCAATCTAACAAAATTGTTTTGAATGAGGTTAAAGACAGCTAAGTGCTATAGGTCTGTCTCACAGAAAAAAGCAAGTGAACTTTTTGGCCAACCCAATACATGCAATAGGAATTCAGGAGTAGAAATTGAACAGAAGTCATGGAGGGTTAAATTGTTGAGGAAGTGTTCAGGGGAATTCAGAAATAATACCTTATGTTTATATGATATTTAATAGATGCAAAACTGTCATAGATAATCCTTATTGTAATTTTATATAGCAGTAGTGTAAGTCACTGCTGCTTTATTTATATGAAATTATCTCTGTAAAAGACGAGGAAATTGAGGTCCAGAAGAACTAGTTTTTAAAAAATCCTTGCCTGAGGATATGCTTGTTTCTTAAAATTTGATTTTTTATTGAGAGAAAGGGGGAGGGAGGAGAGAGAGAGAGAGGGAGAAGAGACATGGATGCAAGACAGAACACATTGGTTGGTTGCCTCCCATACATGCTCCAACTGAATGTTGAACCTGCAACCTTCAATAGGTATGTGCTCTGACTAGGGATCGAACCTGCAACCTTTTGGTATTTGGTATTTGGCTCCAATCAACTGAGCCACTTAGCCAGGGTATAACCAGACTTTTTGACTGAGATTATTTAGCTGGTAACAGCAGAGCTGCGATTTCATTCATTTTTTTCTTCATTCATTCACTCATCAATTCTATAAACATTATTGCAGGTCTGTATATGCCAGCCGCTTGGTAAATTTTGTTCTGTCCTCCAGTCTGATTGTTTAGTAGACTTAAATTCAGACCTTTTACGTCTATTAAGTTTTTTTCCCAGTTTCCCCAAGTCTTGAGATGGACCTAGAAGGATGGGTAGAAGTCAGATAAGTACGTAGTAGAGTAATGGGCACTAGGTAAGAAGGCACATCTGCAGGGTTGTGGGGGTGAACATTAATATTGAGCGCATGAGTTTTGAGGACAAGATTTAGGAATAGGTGGTAAACAGTTTAGGTAATCAGCGAGGGACCTGTACATTTTGAGTTTTGAGAGTCAGAGGAATAAGCTATTAATATAACATGGCACAAGATTTTCAAAGTCAATGTGAGCCTCCATGGCTAGATTGCATTCTCGTTCTGGAGCAACATAAGATGGATCAGCAGCTATATAAATAGCAGCCTGCGGGCACTGGACAAGTATTAGAAAAAACTAGATTATAGTTTCAGATCTATTACTACCCGTGTGATGTTAAGTAAATAACCTCTTTGAGCCTTACCTTTTATATCCGTATGTAAAGTTTTCTGTGTAGGGGATGAGTACAGTATATACTTGATTAAATGTTTGTCTGATGAATGAATAAATGATATAGAGAATATTACATCTACCCAACTAACTTTCATTGGTTATTGCAAGGATCAGTATTTATGAAAGTACTCTCTAATGGTACTATTCAAAATTTTGGAAAATTGCTACTAAACAATAACCTTTTTGTGTGTGTTTTCTTTTTTGCATTTTTTCTTTTTTTACAGCTGCTGGACAAGGCCACATAGAGTGTTTGCAGTGGATAATTAAAATGGGAGCAGACAGAAATATTATCAACAAAGCAGGGGAGAAACCCAGTGATGTGGCTAAGAGGTATCCTTATTTCTTTTGTTCCTTTTTTGTTTTGTTTTTAAAGTTTTGCATATACTCTTTTATGCTGAGAAATCTCTGAAGATTTAGTGAATCATAGGACTCAAATAGCGATGGAATGACAATATTCAAGCTGAATAGAGATTTGACAATATATCAACTCTTCTCTCTAAAGCTGTGATTTTCAATTGGGAGGTAGTCTTGTCCCCTTTCCTGGTGGGAGGAGCATTTGGAAATACGTAGGGGTTTATCACAACTACTAGTGACCATCATTAATATTTAGTGAGGTTAAGTCCAGGAATGGTTAAATACTACATGTTCTGCAGTACTCAGAATAGCGGTGCACAGCACAGAATAATTCCACTCAAATGCTGGTACCTGTTGAGAAATACTGTGTGCTAAAAAGGGGTAATCAAAAGGAGCCACATGGCTTTTGAAACAAATTTTGGCATTTACATTTAGATTAAATATAACACCTATTATCAAACACCTCCAGCTCATTCAGGTCAGGTCAAGCTCATTCCTTTGTTTATTTGGTTGGTTTTTACAAATTCAACTTTATTTATACGTATCATGTTTCGAGTGCTACGGTTAGTGTTAGGATTACAAAGATGAAAAAACAGTTCTTGCCCTCACAGGAGCTTAGAGTCTTGTGGAGAGATAAATTATAATTATTGTAATAATCATTATTGATTATGATAATTTTTATAAACATAACTACTGATTATAATCACTATATCATATTAATTATATATAAAGTATGGTAAGAACATAGGAGACTTGCCCAAGTCTTCCTATTTGAAAGTCGTGGGAGAGAAATATTAATACAGATGATGTTAAGGGTTACGAAGGAAACTGTTGGAGCATAGAATTTATATAGAAGTCAAGGAAAACTATTTTTTTGGAGAAAGCAACACTTACACTGACACTTGAAGGAGAAAGAGCTGTAAGAAAACTCTTGTATGTTTGAGGAACTGCAGGTGGGTTCAACATTGCTGGAATCTAAATAGGAGTGTGTACCCTGGCCAGGTACCTCAGATGGTTGGAGCATCACACTAATATGCCAAGGTTGCAGATTCGATCCCCAGTCAGGGCACATACAAGAATGGACCAATGAATGCATAAATAAGTGGAACAAAAAATCAATCTCTCTAAAATCAGTAAGTTAAAAACGGTAAAGTAGGAATGTAGTCTCACAGATGCAAATGAGTCTTGAAAGGACGCAGGACCTAATCATTCATTAAACTGACATACGATTTTTGTTTGTGAGTTCATGTTTCTTAAAATTTTGTCTGTGGGATTTCTTTGAAGCTTTGGAGTGTAGTTTCATTGTACCTAGGTTCATAGTGAACTGAGCCCACTTTATTTTTATAAACAGCTTTATCAAGGTATAATTGGCATACAATAAAGTACACATACTTGTACAAAACAAATTAATGAATTCTGATCTATGTATACGTATACCCATGAAACCATCATGATCAAGATAGTGAACATATTCATGAACCCCCACAATCCCTTGTGTTCTTTTCTAATCTCTCTCCTTCTCACTGCTGGCTCCCCCAAACAAACACTGTTCTGCTTTTTGTGACTATGGATCAGTTTGCATTTCTAGAGTTTTATATGAATGGAACCATACAGTCTGTACTCTCATATATCTGGCTTCTTTCACTCAGCATAATTATTTTGAGAATTCATATGTATTATAGTTCATTTCTTTCTTATTGCTGAATAGTATTCTATTGGATATAGAATTCCAATAGAGTATTCTATGGTTTAGCTACTAACCTGTTGAAGGAGATCTTGATTGTATCCATTTTTTGTGATTATGAATAAAGCTGCTACTTAATATTCACACACAGGCTTTTATGTGAATATAAGTTTTCAGTTCACTTTGGTAAATTCTTAGGGGTAGTGTTGCTGGGTCATATGCTATGGGTATGTTTAACTTTATAAGAAACTGCCAAAGTGCCTTCCAAAGTGATTGTAGCAACTTGCGTTCCCATCAGCAATGGAAACTGTGGTTATGTAAGTGTATGAAAAAATAGAATTGGAGATTTTTGTGGTTAGCGAGTAATTCTCCATGTCCTAAGAGAAAGTATTAAACATCTCAGTTAGCAAAACTGTAGAAAAAATATGCAGATTACACGCATTTACAATCACTCCCAAACCCAGGGTATATTACTACAAGATTCATAGTGATGTGGGAAAGATCAAAGAAAATAGAAAATATGGATGGGAAAAGTCATTATTTTCCCATTAAATTTAAAGCCATGCCAAGTGCTTTGGATTGAGGAAGGACGAAGACTAAGAGGACTAGACCTATAGTTAGCCATAAAACTGGAACCAGAACTAATTCTACAATCTAAACTAGATCATCAGAAAAAGATAGTAAATGCAGGTGATCAAATAGGGTGGTTTTGGGCTTTCTGTCCAACTTAGCAAATCTGTTTGGGTCTTCTCTCCCAGTTGGGTTTTTGCCAATAAAAGTTATGGAATTTGTCTTTGATGTGACTGCTTCCCCTTAGTGTCCAGTGACTGAGTTTCCCATGCAGGTAGCATCAAATTGGCCCTGATCTTCAGATACAGTTTTGCCCCTTTACTGGTGGGTAGGCTGGCGGCATAATGTACATAGTGTAATTCCTTAAATTAAGTTGAAACTGCAGTTTCAATTTGAAAATTGTTCTTGTTAATTGTTGATTCTTTACAGGTTTGCCCATTTAGCAGCAGTAAAGCTGTTAGAGGGGCTACAGAAATACGATATAGATGAGGATGAAATTGATGAAAATGACACAAAATTTTTTATAAGACATGGTGTTGAGGGAAGCACTGATGCCAAGGATGATTTATGTCTTAATGAGTCGGATAAAACAGATGCCAGAAGTAAGTGTGCCAACTCTGTTGTGATTTATTCCTTAAGAAATGCCATAGCCATTTTTTTACCACAAATTTGGGAATTATCCTGAAGACATTTACCATCTATGAAGTAAAATACTTTGATTTTGGAAGGGAACCAGAAGTAGAATAGTTTTTGTGCTATGGAATATTGAACATTTGAAAATGTAAGACATCATCTCTCCCTCAAGGAGGAAAAGGTTATATGAAAGGTAACATTATTTAAGTGGATCATAGGAAACATCTCAAGAATTTCCCTTGTTAGTTGGCAAATGATTTTTACCGATAATAATAGCAGCAAATATTTATTGTCTACTATGTGCCAGATACTGTTATAGGTATTGGTGAAACAGTGAACTACAAAATCCCCTCCTTGCCACCAAGAACTTACATTCTGGTGATGGTGGTGGTGTCAGATAATTAGTAAAAAAATAGGTACATAATAAAATAAAGTAGGGTGGTGCTATAGATAAGATAACCATTAGAGGAGGCCTCTCTTAAGAGGGTGACATTTGAGAAGAGACCTAACTGATGAGAGCGAGCCACATGAAGATCTCAGGAGACTGCTTCAAGCCAGAGGAACACTGTGAGGTAGAATTGAGCTCAGTGTGACTGGAGTAGTGACAGATTTGGTTGGAGATATAAGCAGGGACTCAAGGAGATCAAATAGAACCTAATAAGGATTTTATGTTAAGATTTTATTGGTGGGTTTGAGGTGGTGATGGTGTGATCTGATTTATGTTTAAAAATAACATCACTCTAGCCCTGACCAGTGTGGCTCAGGTTGTTGAGTGTTGTTCCGCAAAGCAAACGGTTGCCGGTTTGATTATTGGTCAGGGCACATTCCTGGGTTGCAGGTCTGCTCCCCAGTCGGGACAGATGCAAGAAGCAACCGATCAGTGTTTCACACATTGATTTTTCTCTCCTTCTCTTTCTCATTCTCTTCCCCTCTCTCTAAAAATGAATAAGTAAAATCTTAAAAGAATAACATCACTCTAGTAGTTGGTTGGAAAATACACTGGGAGATGGGAGAGAGCATAGCATTTCAGATGCGTTTTGAATAGGTGGGAAGAGAACACACTCACCTGCTAATGCAGGGTTAGAGGAAGTTCCTGATGTAATTTAAATTTGCCAAGAATACTAAATTAGAATTGTACAAGAGAAGATGCAGAGTATCTGCACAGAGTTCCTGGGCTCCTAGAGTCCCCAGTGTAGGCCTGCAACTACCATGATGCTGGAAATCTCCATTGTTGTTTTGCTTCAGCCTTGTATACGAAAAGCTTTTACCACCATTCCAGAAGAGCTTACATAAACATCTGTTTATTTTCCTTTAAGGTAATATTTATATACCCATATTTTTCCATGTATAATATGCATTTTCCCCCAAGTTCCTGAGGGCAAAATAAGGATTCATGTTATACATGAGTAATACCCGAAATACCTTACATCTGTTTTTGTGTTTTGTAATCATTTGTTACATAAAATTTCTTGTACCATAATATATTTAAAACTAAATGCTAAAATTCCTTTATAATACAAAAAGCAAGTATCTAAATATAGATAAATAAATAATTGAATTAAAAATTAAAGCAAAAGATTTTTTTCCTGAAAATTTGGGCCAAAACATGGGTGTGCATTATATACGGCAAAATATGGTCCATCAGGCTTTCTTTGTTCTCGATCCAGACTCAGCATTAGTAAGACCGTATTTATCTGGAGGGTGGTGGTGGAGAAAGCTGAATCAGGGTCCAGTTGGCCTTGACTGCTTTTGCCTCCAAATTTCCAGTGTTGTAGAAAGCCCATTTCCCCTTTACACAGCAAACGTTAGAAGCAGGGAAATCGGGAGGATGTGACCTTAGTTCAGGAGAGAGTTGATCATGGCTTAGACCTAGGCTGAGAATGATGGAAATGGTGAGAAAAGATCAGATTTGGGTGTATTTAGAACAGAGAGCTGATAGGATTTGCCAGTAGGTTTGAATATGAGGTGTTAGAGAATGAGTAATCAAGGCTGACTCTTAGATTCTTGGCCTGTGCTACTAGACAGTGAGTTTAAAAGGACTCTTCGCTCAGAACTATAGCATAGCATAGAAGGCTTTTCACAAGTGGGATTTGGACTTTTCTGTAAAGCATGGCCAGGGGTTAGCTAGGCAAATAAATAAGGAAGGCATTCCATCCATCTAACATATATTTGAGTACCTACTGTGTGCACAGCCCTAGATTAAGGGACTTTAGGCCGTGCATCAAAAATAGTCCTGCTTTTTGAAATTCAGAAAACATTTTGAACCTACTCATTGTAGTATTAAAAGAAATGACTGAAATCATGCTTTTTTAATTCTTTCTCTCCCACCATTAAACATATTTATTAAGGACTCGGTTATGTGTCAGATACTGTACTAGGTGCTAGGACTCCATTGGTGAACAGACATCGTTTCTCTGTACTTGCTTGTTTCCTAAATTGTCTGATGTTGACTTTTCTAAAGCTATAAAAGTCTTCATTGTCTGCTCTTATTTTAACTAAATAAAAGTTTATAACTAAATAAAAATACTTTTTTCTTTCATACAAATTGCATTATAGAGACATATATGCCAAAGATTTTCTTTTCTTTTTTATTTTTTAAGTGTATTTTATTGACTATGCCATTACAGTTGTCCCATTTTTTTCTCCCCTTTATTTCCCTCTGCCCTGTATCCCCTCCCGGCAGCATTCCCCGCACCCCACCCCCTTAGTTCATGTCCATGGGTTGTACAAATAAGTTCTTCGGCTCCTCCATTTCCTATACTATTCTTAACCTCCACCTCTCTATTTTGTACCTACCATTCATGCTTCTTATTCCCTGTATCTTTTCACACATTCTCCCCCTTTCCGCTCCCCGCTGATAACCCTCCATGTGATCTCCATTTCTGTGATTCTGTTCCTGTTCTAGTTTGCTTTTGTTTTTGTTATTTAGGTTCTGATGTTGATAGTTGTGAGTTGGTTGTCATTTTACTGTTCATAGTTTTGATCATCATCTTTTTCTTAGGTAAGTCCCTTTAACATTTCATATAATAAGGGCTTGATGATGATGAACTCCTTTAACTTGACCTTATCTGGGAAGCACTTTATCTGCCCTTCCATTCTAAAGGATAGCTTTGCTGGATAGAGTAATCTTGCCTTTCATGAGTTGGAATACTTCTTTCCAGGGACTAATACATCGCTCCTTCTTGCTTGTAAGGTGTTTTTTGAGAAATCAGCTGCTAGTCTTACGGGAACTCCTTTGTAGGTAACTGCCTCCTTTTCTTTTGCTGCTCTTAAGATTCTCTCCTAATCTTTAATCTTGGCTAACGTAATTATAATGTGTCTTGGTGTGCTCCTCTTTGGATCCAACCTTTTTGGGACTCTCTGAGCTTCCTGGACTTCCTGGAAGTCTTATTTCCTTTGCCAGATTGTGAAAGTTCTCCTTCATTATTTTTTCAAATAAGTTTTCAATGTCTTGCTCTTCCTCTTCTCCTTCTGCACCCCTATGATTTGGATATTGTAACATTTAAAGTTGTCCCTGAGGTTCCTAAGCCTGCCCTTGTTTTTTAAAATTCTTGTTCCTTCATTCTGTTCTGGTTGAATGTTTATTTCTTCCTTCTGGTCCAAATCATTGATTTGAGTCCCAGTTTCCTTCCTGTCCCTGCTGGTTCTCTGTATATTTTTCTTTATTTCACTTTGTGTAACCTTCACTTCTTCCTCTATTTTACAACCATATTCAGCCATTTCTGTGAGCACCCTGATTACCAGTGTTTTGAACTGTGCATCTGATAGGTTGGCTATCTCCTCGTCGCTCAGTTCTTTCTCTGGAGTTTTGATCTTTTCTTTAATTTGAGCTACATTTCTTTGTCGTGGTGCACCAGTTATGTTGTAAGGGGCAGAGCCTTAGGTATTCACCAGGGCAGGGCAACCCACATTGCTGCATTGTGGTGCTATATGTGGGGGAGGGGTCCGAGAGGGAACAATGTCACTTGTTCTGCTCTGGGCTAACTTTCAGTCACTTCCCCCACTACCCACAAGCAAATTGGGCCCTTCTGGTGCTGATTCTGGGTTGAGTGGGTTTGTGTATGTTCTAGGATCCTGTGGGCTGCTCCAATAAACTCTCCTTGGGGGTGGGAGTTTCTCTGGCCACTGCAACCCCCACAGGATTTTATAGCCAGAGGTTTTGAAACTTTATTTCCCCGTGCTAGAACCCTGAGTTGCGTGTGTCTCTTGCTCCCTATTTGTTCCTCCCAGTTTATCTGCATGCAAATGTAGGACCACCCAGTCTGCCATCCACTGCCTTGCTGTGTGTTCTCTCCACCACAGCTTCCCAGCTCCTCTCCACCCACCAGTCTGGATGAATGTTTCTTCTTTAACTCCTTGGTTGTTGGACTTCCATACAGTTCTGGCAGTTCTGGCTGTTTTTTGTTTTTAAATTTGCTGTTGTCCTCCTTTTGGTTGTGCAGGGAGGGAAAATATAACTATTTATGCCTCCATCTTGGCCGGAAGTCACCCAAAGATTTAATTTTCATAATTACCAGTGAATAACAATCTTATTTTATTAAATGGTGTCTTAGTGGGCACAGACTGCCATAAGACTGAGCGGCTTAAACAGCAGATATGTATTTTCTCGTAGTTTTGGAGGCTGAAATTCCTAGTCAAAGTCCAATGGGTCTGTTCTCCTAAGGACTTTCTGCCTTGGAGATGGCCACCTTCTATCTTCCTCACATGGTGGAGAGAGAGTGAGCAAGCTCCTTGGTGTAACTGTAGGGGTACCAATCCCATTGGACCAGTGTCTCACCCTCACGACCTCATCTAACCCTAATTATCTTCCAAAGGTCCTATGTCCAAATACTATCATATTGGGGGTTAGGGCTTCAACATGTCAACATTGAGGAGATAAAAACATTGTCTATAACAAATGGTTAAACATTAAAATGCACCAAATTAGTGAGTAAAAGTAGGAGTTTTTCTGTTTCTTAAATGGCCATGTGATTAGGTCGATGCAAATGAATATCCAGAAGGCAGCAGGACAGTGGCTTATCTCAGTGTGATATTTATTATTGAACACATTGGAACTAAACTGAAGTTTAGTAATTGCAGCAAATTTTAGTTTCTATAGCATTGCTACTGGTAGCAAGCACAGTTACTGGCATATCACTCTCCTTCAGAATTTTTATTCTCAAAAATCCTAACAGTAACTGTTTATACTTCTGTAGTATTTTACAGTGTTTACAGAACATCTCCACATACATCATTCACAGTAAGCCAATGAGACAGGTATTATCTGTTTTCTATCTCAAGAAATGCTTATTTAGTATAATATCCTTATTTGATAGGTAAAGAGCCTGAAGTTCAAAAAAGGCTAAGTTACTTGTCCAAAGTCACACAGTGACTAGAAGTAAGACTTTAGGATTTCACTATATGGTGCCCTTGTCACCACACACACTGCCTCATGAACGAATATTGTCTTGCCACATAACTCTCGTTTTAGTTCTCATGATATTTGCTCAGAGAGCCACGGTTCATGTGAATGGATAAGGAGAACTATTTCAATGGAGCTCTTTCCTACAGGGAAGATGAGAAGGATCTATTTGAACTGAGGCTGACCAGAACAAAGGCAGCTGTCGTCAAGTGAGGAGAGCTTGGGTATTTGATTCAGGCATCAGAGCTTCATCACTTTCTGGAAAGTGTTTTCAGTTATTCTGGCAGGAAAAACTAGTTGTGCCAAAAGTATATTCTCTAAGGAAAATTTCTAATTTATGTCTACATTTTAAAAAAATTCTAAGAACACTCAGAACACTTATTCTCCAGGGAGTGGTGGGAGCCTCTTTTCTGATGGAGGCGACCAAGGGCAGACCTGAAGGTGCTGAAAAGGCTCCCAAGAAAGAGCCACCAAATCACCTCACAGTGAGGTTCAGAGTTAACGATGTCTTCGGAGTTCCCTGACAGCTTTATTTAAATAGCTTTATTGAGATAAAATTTATATACCATTCAGTTTACCCATAAGGCATTAAAAGCCCTTTAATGGTTTTTTAGTATATTCGCAGATTTATGCAACCATTACCACAATAAATTTTATAACATTTACATTACCCCAAAAAGAAACCTCACAACCATTAGTAGTCACTCCCTGTTACCTCTACAACCTCCTCCTTTTCCCCTAAAACCCATCTCCAGGCTATCACTGATCTTTCTGTTTCTACAGAGTTGTCTGTTCTGGGCGTTTCACCAGTGGAACGATACCATATATGTGGTCCTTTGTGACTGGCTTCTTTCACCTAGCACAATGTTTTCAAAATTTCATGCACACTGTGACATGGATCAGTGCTTCGTTACTTTTTATTGGCAAATAATATTCTTGTATGGATATACCCTGTTTTATATATACATTCATTCGCCAGTTGATGGACATTTGAGTTGTTTCCACAATTTGGCTATTATGAATATTGCTGCTATGAACACTGATGTGCACATTTTTTTGTGGATATATATTTTCATTTCTCCTGGATGTATACCTAGGAGTTAGAATTGCTGGGTCATCTGATAACTCTATTTTTAAAACTCTAAGGAACTTTCAAACTTTTTCCAAAGCAACTGCATTATTTTACATTCCCAACTGCAGTATCTGAGGGTTCCAGTTTCTCCACATTCTTTCCAGTATTTGTTATTGTTTCTGTTATTGAATATAGCTATTTGAGTGAGTATGAAGTGGTATCTTGTCATTGTGACTGGTGAAAAAGATACTCATCTTTTCATGGCCTCACTTGTATATCTTATTTGGAAAAATGTGTATTTAAATCCTTTGCCTATTTTTATTTAAGAATTTTTTTAAAACTATATTTATTGATTTATGCTATTACAGCTGCTTGGTTTTTTTCCTTTTGCCCCCCACCACCCAGCAACCCCTGTTCTCTCAGGCAGGCCTCTCACCCTTGTTCATGTCCACGGGACATGTAAGTTCTTTGCTCATCCCTTTCCTATATTGTACTTTACATTCTGTAACTATGTATTTTTGTACTTCCTTTTTAAAAATCTTTTTTAAAACTTTTAAATTTAATTAATTTATTTTTAGAGAAAGAGAGGGAGAGGAATGTCGATGCATGGTTGCCTCTTGCGTCCCTTGTACTGGAGACCTGGCCCACAACCCGGGCATGTGCCCTGGACTGGGAATCAAACCAGTGACCCTTTGGTTCACAGGCCAGCACTCAATCCACTGAGCCACACCAGCCAGGGCCCTATTTGTACTTCTTGATCCCCTCACCTCTCACCCATTCTTCCACACCCCGCCTCCCATCTCTTTAGCTTTAACCTTTGGCATTTTAATTATGATGTGTCTTAGAGTGAGCCTCTTTGAGTCCATCTTGTTTGGGACTCTCTGTGCATCTTGGACTTACATGTTTATTTCCTTCACCAAATTAGGGAAGTTTTCTTTCATTATTTTTTCCAATAGATTTCCAGTTTCTTGCTTTTTCTCTTCTTCTTCTTGCATCCCTATGAGGACAGTGTTAGATGCTTAAAGTTGTCCCACAGGCTGCTTACACTATTCTCATTTTTAGGATTCTGTTTTCTTCTTATTATTATGAATTGGTTGTTTTTTGCTTCCTTATGTTCCAAATCATTGATTTGATTCTCAACTTTATTTCAATCAGTGTATTCTTTGTTTTTGATTGGATATTTTTTAAGCTGCTGAAGTCCTCACTAAGTTTCTTGAGCATCCTTATAACCAGTGTTTTGAGCTCTGCATCTGATAGATTGCTTATCACCATTTTGTTTTACTCTTTTTCTGGAGTTTTGATCTGTTCTTTCATTTGGGCCATGTTTCTTTGCCTCCTTTTTTTGACAGCTTCCCTGTGTTTGTTTCTATGTATTAGGTAGAGCTGCTATGACTTTCTGTCTTGGTGGTGTGACATAATGTAGTAGGTGTCCTGTAGGATTCAGTGGCACAGCCTCCCCCCATCACCAAAGCTGGGTACTCAAGGTTCACCCTTTGTGTGGGCTGAGTACATCTTCTTTTTGTAGTGGAGCCTTGATTGCTGTTGGCAGATCAATGGGAGGGATTTACCAGGCCTGTCAGCTGCAAGGACTGGCTTGTGACCACTTACCACCAACCTCTCTCCTCTGAGAAGGATCAGCTGTGCAGGGGCAGTGTCTTGGTGCTCCGATGTGGTCTGTAGCTGTCCACTGGTTGCACTGGAGCCTGGGGTTTCCCAGGTGGTGCAGAACAAGATCATCCCCCACCTGTGTTTTGCCTGGAAGGACCCTGCCTGAGCTGTAAAGGAATCTGAGATGGTTGCTACTTGTGCTGGGTGTGGGGATTTCTAGGCGAAGCCAACCTGTGAATCTAGGCTGCTAGTTCTGGGCCTGGGGCTCACTGAGGCCAGATGCTGCTTATTTGAGAGGATTTAGGAAGTTCTGAAGCATGAGCCAAGGTCAGCCATTCATATGGAAAAGAAGGTTGAGTGGGCCCATAAATTGGGTGGGGTGGAGTCTCTGGGGATTCCAAGGTGGGTCAAACTGTGTTAGCCAGGTTGCTGGAGTCTTAGACAGGGTACTTGTCTGCTGGCTCTGTCGGGGGAGGGCCCAGAAAAGGAACAATGGCCTTTGCTTGCCTTGGTGCCATATACCTCAGCCTCCCCTTGCACACCACTGGTGCCTCTCAAGCTGCCACCCAAGCACTGTAGAGCCCAGAAGGAGTTGAGTCTGAGTAGGTGAGTCCATGTGGGGGTTCTTTAAGAGGAATTGCTTGGGGCTCCAGCAGCTTCTTCCACTGACTCAATTCCCACTGGTTTTTGCAGCCAGAAGTTATGCAGAGTTATCTTCCTATCACTGGAACCCTGAGCCGGGGGCCCTGGTGTGGGGTTGGGACTCCTCACTCCTGAGATATCCCTCTTGAATTTTTATCCACCACACATGGGTGTGGGAGCAGCCCTTCTGTGTCTGTGCCCCTCCTACCAGTCTGGATGGATGTGGTTTCTTTAATTCCATAGTTGTCACACTTTTCATTCAACTTGGTTTCTGTCATTTCTGAGTGATGGTTTTGTATCTTAGTTGTAATTTGGTTGAGGTTGTGTGAAGAGGTGAACCATGTGTGCCTATGCCGCCATCTTGACTAGAAGTCTCCTTTGCCTATTTTTAACTGAATTGTTTATCTTTTTATTATAGAGTTCTAAGAGTACTTCCAGTCTTAAGTCCCCTTATCAGATACAGGGTGGGGCAAGAGTAGGTTTATAGTTATGAGTATGCAAAACAGTTTACAACTGCATGCCTACTTTTGCCCCTGCCTGTATATTATTTTCAGGTATTTTCTCTTATTCTGTGGCTGTCTTTGAACTTCCTTGATGTCCTTTGCAGCATGAAATTTTTAATTTTGATGACTTTCAATTTATCTACTTTTATTTTGTTGTTTGCTCTTAGATTTCTTTTTGTTGGTTGCATTCATAATTAATAAGGACTCAGAACTCTAGAAAATGAGTATTCCATTTGCAGAATGTCAGTTTATTCTGAAATTATTTTAGTAAGAGATATTTGTGAGGGAATCATTGCTAGTGAATTATAAAATTTTTAAAAGATGTTTCAGGAAAGACCAAAAACGTGGCCAGAACAGTTTTCTACTGTGGTGTATCTGATACAAATGCGCTCTCATACCTTGCCATACAGTCCAGCTCACTGGTGCCCAGCTTGGGTGCTTGCAGCTGGTGTAGGTACTGTATGTGATGTCACGTGCTGTTTTCTTGTCCCTATTTAATTTTATTCCAGGGTGAAACTCAAAGGACTAGATGACCAGTTCTCCAACAACTAGGTTTTGCAGAGCACCTACGTGGAACTGGTTGGCTTTTTTGTCATCCCAGAGTTATTGGGACTGAGCCTCAGTGTAGAACATTCTTTAGTGGATTGTATTTAGGACCCTGGTATCAGAGCACCCTGTAACTCTTTGAGGTTTGTTTGAATCTTGGTTCAACATTCCTGTCACCTGTCATCCAGCATCCACTGAATCGCCTTCAGTGACAAGGCAGTCACTATTGCTTAGAGAGCCCATTTCCATCTTTTGACAGGGTTCCTGTGAGGAGTAGAATGTTTAGAGTACTTGGTGTGGTATCTTGCACATCGTAGGCACTCCACGATAGATGGTAGCTCTTGCAGTTTTTGTTGAAAAGTTTCTCCTTTGTTGAGTTAAAATCTCTCTTACTGGAGCTTATCCCAATTAATCCTAGTTCTTACTTCTGATGACCCCATAGAACAGTTTTTTCAAAGCATAACCTTCAAATATTAAAGAATTGTTATATAAAGTGAATAGCCACAGTTCTGTCTTTCCTTATGTAACATTTTTAACCCCTTCTACTAGTTGCTAATAGTTTCGGTGGTTGTCAAACCTGTCTGCCCATCAGAATTGTCTGAGGAGCTTTTACTAAGTACTGATACCAGAATGTGTCTGTTACGGGGCTCAAGTGTGTACACTTTAAAAAGGCATCCCAGTTGATTCTGATGTATGCAGTTTTAAACCTCTAACTCTGACCTGTTGAGAGGTAAATCAGAGTGGTGAGTAGAAGGGAGCAGAGGCTTTAATTTGCTGACCTGGTCCTGTAAAGTAGGCTTTCTCAGCTTCTGCACTATTGACGTTTTGAGCCAGATACTTATTTGTTGGGGGCGGGGGGGGCGTGTCTCTCCTGTGTATTTTAAGATGTTTAGTAGCATCCTGATCCTGGAGATGCCAATAGCCTGTTCCCCTCCATCTAGTTCAAAACAACAATGTACCCATTTGTTGTCAAATGTCTCTTGGGGGAGAAAACCACCCCAGGTTGTTTAGTACTACCATAAAGGATAGAAAATCCATAGGCTTGATAGTTGGAGAATAGCTAAAAGTGGCTCTCAACATAACTCCTCTTAGTATCCTCTTACATAGATAGTACATGTAAATCCATAGGCTTGATAGTTGGAGAATAGCTAAAAGTGGCTCTCAACATAACTCCTCTTAGTATCCTCTTACATAGATAGTACATGTAATTAAACATAAAATTTGGGGGCTGGGTTAGTTCTTATTTGTTTTAAATAAATCCAGATATTTCAGTTTTTCTAAATTTTTGACATACCATAGATTATGCATGGTCCTACAGTATTCCACTAGTCCTAGAATACTGCTAGTCTTTAAACCTTCTTGTTCATAGTTTTAATAGTTATAACAATCTGGTACATCCTCCAATAGCAGGAAAAGAATCCTCCATTTAATTTTTTTAATTGCTTGTTCATCCAATTATTCCATTACTGATATTTATCCTTCTCTGTGTATGCCGCCTCCCTCCACCAACTTCCCCAGTCCATAGCGACACTGGCATTAGAAGAACAGGCACCCTGTGACCACCTGTCTAAATTGTGTTTCTGTTGACCTCTGTCTTGCAGTGAGAGCCTATCAGAAAATTGTAGAACTGAGACATCTCCTGGAAATTGCTGAGAGCAACTACAAACACTTGGGAGGGATAACAGAAGAGGATCTAAAGCAGAAGAAAGAACGACTGGAGTGTGAAAAGTAATGTCCTCCAAACTTTACTGTTTAATGTTTTGCTTCTAGTTATCTCTCTAGATGCCATGTGAGGGCTTGTTGACCAACAACTTGTTTTCTTTTTTATCCCCACCGAAGGGTAGAAGATCCTATTCTGTTCTCCTCCTATGTCCCCAGATGGAGGAAGTGTTAGGATTTTTTATTGTGGTAAAATACACATACAATGTATCATCTTAAATACTTTCAAGTATACAGTTCAGTAGTGTTAAGTACATTCACGTTTTTGCACAACCAATCTCCAGAACTCTTTTCATCTAGCAGAGTTGATTTGTTTTGAGACTACAACTACTTGAAGCTTTTCAACCAACACATTCTCTGGCCATCCTGTCAAATAGGACTGCTTACTCATGAGTCTGAGGCGCACTGCTGAGCTCACTGACTGTAGTGCCGCATCGGAGAATGCTCTTTTGTCTAGACTGGAGGCAGTGAGCGGTAGCATCCTCCACTTCCTGCATCCTAGGTTGGCTCTCCGCACATTTGGTGCCTCTCTAGTTAATCGCTGCTGGAATAGAGGGTGCCTCGTTTCTCCCACTGCCCTTCTGCTTGCCTGTCTGTTTTCAGAGTGGACAGGGAACAAAGACAGACAGGAGAGGAGACTTCTGATTTAACCAAAACTTGGTTTTATAAAGAGAGTACACATGGATTCTCCTCTTTCCCTGCCCTCTCCTTTGGTTGGGTCTCTTTCACTCATACCCTTAGAACCTCCTGTTTCCTGTTCCTCCATCCTCTTCTGAATGTAGACTCAGTCAGAGGTCTGGTAAATATATTCAGAGTAACATCTAAATCTTTGATAAGGGTTAATATGGTATCCTTCCATGGGTACTTGGGAATTTGAAGAGAAGGAAGACACAGCTTTAAGCCAAAATACTACTAGTAGGATTTTAAACACTAGGAAACTGTGGGAAACCAAAACAAAATTTTAAAAATCAGGGTCCTTCTTCGTATCTCCCAAATCACATCATTTAATTAGCTGTTCATTTCCTACATATTGATTACAGGATTTTGAGGTGTAGAGTATTTTTAGTGTAAGAGCCTAACTGAAAGTTTTTAGATCCCTTGTAGTTTAGAAAAGTACTTCACAATGGAGCAATTCTTTCCTATAATAAGATAATAAGTATTAAAATTTTGGTTTTCTTGGCTTCCCTTCTAAGCAGGTTACTCTACTATTGCTACAGCTGCTTGTATTACTTCCGAGCACTACCTACCGCATGCTAGGGACTCAGTAAGCCTCTTGTATACATTACCTCATGAAAGCTTCGCAGCTCCAAGGTCTCACTACGTGGATTAGGAAACTGAGACTTAATATTGAGGTTAAATTACTTGCATAACGTCAGTTATCGAGGAGGAGAAAGGGTGGGGCGGTGGGTGGAGCCAGAATTCGAGCCTGAGTCTAAGTGACTCTAAAGCTGTTATCTAAGATTATTACAGTTTTAACATTCTTTAATGGAACTTTTAACTCTCATGTTCACATTTCTGTGAGAAATGGTTAGATTACTGATGTAAATGATTTTGAACAGAATTGTTTTTGAAGATGGCTTTAGCTTTTGTGCCAGAATATAGTTTCCTATCAGCTGAGACTGTAATGTTCCCTCTAAGTTTTGATTCTTTTCTAGAATTTGTTCTCAACTTCGTGTTGAACACAGCTTAAGACATTTATTGTTTGGGTACAAACTCCTGATCTTAGATCCAATGATAAAGAAAAACAGGGTCAGTATTGATTTGAGGGAAGCCCTTTTCTTTTTTGTTGTTATCCATTAGTTAGCCCACACTCACAATGCAGTGAAACATCGTGTAGTACTCTACCCTGGGGGTGATTTTCTCCTCTTTTTTGCAGAATCCTAGTCTTCCACACTTGCCATTCTTCTCTGCATTCAGTCTTAACCCCACTCACTCCTCTTGCCTGCATTTATTTTAAAATCTTCGTGATGTCTCTCAGTTTCCTGTCACTGACCCCTAATCCTTTACCCCCATATCCTGCAGTCTGTTTTCAATGTAGTGTACAGAGTAATCATTTTAAAAGCTACATCTAACCCTGATGGATGTGGTTTAGGGGGTTGGATGTTGTCCTGCAGACTGAAATGTCCCGGTTCAATTCCTGGTCAGGACACATGCCTGGGTTGCAGGCCAGGTCCCTGGTTGGAGGTGTGTGGGAGGAAAGTGATTGATATATCTCTCACACATCACTGTTTCTCTCCCTCTGTTTCTCTCTTCCTTCCCCTCTTTTTAAAAATAAAATAAAAGCATTTAAAAAAACCCTAATTCCAGTAAGTCTCACATACTGTTGACTGAAAGAAGCCAGGCACACAGCAGTATATAATGTACAATTTCATTTATGAACATAGGCAGAACTAATCTAACATGATAGATATCAGAAATATGGTTGCCTGTGGAAGGAGGGTTACCTGGGAAGGGCATGAGGGAACTTCTACGGTGATGGAAGTATTCTGTATCTTGGTAGTGGTGGTCTATACAAAGGTTTACAGATTAATCAAAAGTCATTGACTGGTTCACTTGGTAGTTGTGTATTTCTTGCAAAGTAAATTTTATGTCATTAGAAAGAAAAACAGCAAAGCCAAACAAAACAAAAATCTAAGTCAGATCGTGCCATTTCTCTGCTCAGATTGTTACCTGGCGGGGCAGCCCGAGAGGGTGTGCCTAGGCCGGCCTGAAGCGTGCGGGTTTTTGACTTTGTGTAGGGAAGATTTCACAACATGAATCCAGGTGATTTTGAGAGTATGTTTACTAAAGCTGGGGACAGTGAAACAAAGGAAGGCCTTAGGATAGAAGAAGCAACAGGAGAGCCTGGGCAGTGTTCTGCTTTGGCTCCCTAAAAATCTTACAGGAAAGAAGTGAGCCAAGGCGGGACTGCTGTTGCCTTACTGAGTAGTCAGAGAAAAGGTGGCCTTGATTCAGGCGTCAGCCCAGGACAAGCTGTCGCTGCCCACTGCTCCCCTGCCTGCAAGTCTCATGGGGACCCTTTGAGTTTAAGAGGAAGTAAAAGTTCATGCCTGAGAAGGGGCATGGGTATGCTTTGTCTTGAGGTTTTTAAAAAATCTTTTTTCTGTGGGAGAGAAACTTAGAGGAGTGTTTCAGCAGGATATTCATCAGCTTTCCAGGGCATTTTTATGTGCTGATGCACCAAAATGAGCGCACAGAGGAGAAGGGGATTTTCTTTGGTCTGCTTTACTGTTTCACTTTGTCCTGGGTCTGTCTGTCTGGCTCTCATTGCGTTTTTATTTGTTCCTCTTACTTCATCTGTCCTTGGGTGTAGCTGGCACAAATGGTGTGAATTGGGTCTCTGTTCTCTGTTTCCCAGATGAGGGTGATTTAAGCTATGTACTCTCTGGTGAGGCAGGAGAGGTATAAAGTATTTGCTCTCAAGTGTCCTTAGGAAAGATGAGGTCTTGTGATCCACTGGCTGGCTATATGTTGTTCAAATTGCTTGGCCTTTTTAATTTTCTAGTCTCAGTTTCCCTATCCTTGCCTGGGAATTTTCCTAGCTTCTTACTATCATATCTCAAGATTCTCCAGTGGCTTCCCATTTCACTCCGAGTAAAAGACTAGGTCCTTGCTATGCCTTATAAGGCTCTACGTTTTCTGGACCCCTTTCACCTCTCTGACCTGCTGCTCTCCCTTTTATACTTTAAACTGTTCTAGCCACATTGGCCTCTGGTTTTCTTCCAGGTCACCAGGCATACTTCTGACTTGCTGTCCCCCCCGTGTGGAATGCTCTTCCCCCAGATGTCTACTTGATTCTCTCTTATTTCTTTAGAACTTTCCTCAGAAGACCTTCTCAGTAAGGCCTTCCCTGGCTACTGTGTATGAAGTGTTAACCCCCTCTTCAGCAACATTTTATATTACTCTTTGTTGCTTTAGTTTTTTCTCCCATAGCATTTGTCAACTTCCAACATACCGTATTTACTTACCTATTTTCTTTACTGTTTGTCTTCCCCTGCTAAGGCAAGCTCCACGAGGGCAGATTTGGCCTGTCAGGGTCACTGCTGTATCTCCAGTGTCTAAAGTCTAGATCAGTGCCGGTTCGTTGTAGACTCTCAATACATATTTGTTCAATAAGCAATTATTTGTTAATTGCCTTAAATATAATGCACGGATGCTTTTCAGTATTATGAAAAAAATGTTTAGCTCATATTGGAGATTGATTAAAAACAAAATCTTTTTTGACAGGACTATCCAAGAGCTGCAGGGCCAGCTGGAGTACGAACGACTACGCAGAGAACAATTAGAATGCCAGCTGGACGAGTGTCGAGCCGAGGTGGACCAACTGAGGGAGACCCTGGGAAACACTCAGGGCCCCAGCTTGATGGCAGTGGTTAGTGTCCTTCTTAACGCATTTGTGCTTCTCAAGAAAGAGTAGATAGGAGTAGCCAAAGTACAAGATTTGGACTGGGGCTGTTTGGACTTGAATCCTGGCTGTAATACTTTTTGGTTTGAACAAGTCATTTAACTTCTCTACGCCTTAGTTGTAAATTTATACTTTCTAGAGTGTTGTAAGGATTAAAGGACTATGTGTGTGTGTGTATATGTATATATATGTTTATCTATGTATAGATACAGATATAACTTTATATATACACACATATACATACAGGGGTGGGCAAAAAGTAGGTTTATAGTTATTTGTATGGAAAAATACAAATTAATAAATATAACACAAGATTAAAGTGTTCTGCATATTCACAGGTGTAAACTTACTTTTTCCCACCCCGTGTATATCCATCCATATATGTATTGATTAGAAGAACAGCCTGGTTCATAAATGTACAGTAAGTGTTACTGCTATTATTATTATACCATGTAAGGAAAAAAATATTTGCAGAGTAATCATTGATTCCATACCCTTAGCTCTTTTCATAATTCCCAGCTAGAATTTTGAATTTTGAATTCAGAATATAGCTCTAGAATTTAGAAACATGCTTAGAGTGATAAATGAAAAGGACAGAGATCCAGAGCAAAGCTAAAAAGAAACTGATATGGGAACAGAAACAAAGAACAAATACAGGACAGCAGGTGGAGTATTTCCACGATGGAGAGACAGTGACAGCAAGAAATCCTAGTGGTGCTTGTGTTTCAGGCCATCTGGTCTCAGAGTAGAACAGGCAGAAGGGACAGTGGGGACACTTTGACCCTTGCTGTCTCTGGGAGTGAAGCCAGCCCTGATGTGACACCTGTGGACAGCTCTTGTGACAGAGTGTAGGGTTTCAGGTGCATTTCATATTTTCCCTCCATAGGGAAATGTTTTCTTCAGTCATCTAGGGTGAATTAGTTCTGCTCCAGACCTGATTCACCTCAAACTGATCTGTAATGCAAACTTCTGGGCCCTTTTTAATTTTATTTTGCACAAACTCATCATTAGTCTCTTTAAAATAACCACTTTTAAATAATATATGTGCTGCTTGCAGAATATGTTTTAAAAAGGGCAGACATTCCTCTCCATACTGAGTTCTACTCTCCAGAGGAAGCTACTGTTAAAGATTTGGTATGTCTCATTTCAGATGATATTCTGTTCATTTAGAAACACATGTGTGTATTTCTATGCATATACAAATTCAAACACTTTCTTGGGTTTGAATTTGCCAAGGAATATAATTAATTATAAATAGTCCATTCTCTTCATTTTTGCAGTGTTCACCTTGTCACCCCCCTTAGCTCCTGGGGAAACTTTAGTATGGAGGGCCAGCCTGTGCGACCACGTGATGTTGGCTGAAGACACATGCTTTTTCATAAACTAACCGCTTTTACTCAGAATCCGTTCCCTCCCACCTACAGGCTGGAACTCTGCTGGCCCGCACAGTCCCCTCGAAGGCAGGAGCATACGCTGTTCTTGTCCAGCTGCCTAGACCTTCTGGACATCACTAAAGCTGACATCTCTTGAGTCATCCTGAAATGATTGTCTACTTAGAGAATTTTAGTTTTCCAGCCATTTAAAAATATCCTTTTCTTTCCCAGAAGCTCTCTTCTCACAGTGGGGTTCAGTTTCATACTCTACAGCACATCCTTCTTAAAACCTCGCTCTCTGTGAACAATGTGTCAGCAAAAAGCCGACTCAAGGTCCTGGCACTCTGGGTCAGCCGTGTTGTGCAGTCCTGCTTGAGGTTATCTGGTGTTTGTAAAGGAGCAGTGTCACTGACCTCTAATGGCAGCCGCAACCTTGCTGCTGCTGATTTTCTACCTCAGAAGCATCTGAGTCTCGATTTCCTCATCTTTAAAATGAGGATAACATCTACCTCATGGCACTGTACTGATGTTAAAGGACATACTGTACAGAAACCCTGTCTAGCAGTATTATAGTATTATATTCTCCCCTCTTATCATTTTCTTTCTTTCTCCTTCCTTTCTTTCCATTTTCTGTGTTCAAGTTGAACAAACATAGCCTGTGGATAAATAAATGTGTAAGAGCCTTATAAATAAATTTGAGAGTGGGAGAAATTAGTTTATTTTGGAGTCTAAATAAGTAAAGCATAAATAAAATGTACTATTTATTCAGTGCTCATTTATGTTGATTCTTCAAGAAGCTCTGACTTAAATTTTTCTCCTGCCACTTTCTGGTCAGAGCCTATAATTGATTATAGCTATACTTTTAAGACTTTTCCTCATGTAGTAGAATCTACAATAGTGTAATTTTTATCCAGGAAAAAATTCTTATGATACTTTCTTAGGATAGCTTGATCTATATTATGCACTTAAATAGCTTTTTTATAACACAACAACAGTAACAACTGGTTTTGATAATAATTATTGTTATAATGCTTTCTCACATATTGTCTTATCTTAGCCCACATTAAACATTACTAGCCTTATTTTTCTCTGTTCTCCTGCACGTAGCCTGTATTTTCTGAACTTGCCCCACCATCAAGCCTTTGTTTATTTTGTCCGTATACCTGGAAGGCCGCCCGTCAACTCTGCTTCTCTGATTCTTCTAGGAACCTTCTCGTTTACGAGCCCTGACTTAATCCTCCCGACTACACACCATCTCTGCTCCTTTTACCCAGTAGTTCGTACAGTTCTGATCGCACCTCATCACTTGTAGTAGAGTTTAGCTGGGTACTTACTTTTCCCACAGTACTGGAATTTAAGTTCCATGACATCATCTAACTTACCGTAATAACGTCTGTATCATCAGCAAGTTACTGAGTACGTGTTATGTGTTAGTCTCAGTGCCATGAACTTTATATCTGGCAGATCTCCCAAACTGGTATCGTTCAGGAAGTCTTTAGTGCAATGCTTTGGGCCATGTTTGCTAATTAAGAATGGCCAACCATAAAAGGTTGGTAATACTACTACTTCACCTTGTTATATATGTAAACTATGAAATACAGTGGAACCACATGCCAGCTCCCAATGAAAGGTTGGTTATTATTTGTTTTTGGACTGGTTGGTGTACTTTTCTAAGGGAAGAGACTATCTGTACTTACCCGATGCTCACCAGTGCCTTGCCACACTGTAAGGGAGGGCTACCCAATTCTCCAACTAGCCCCTTCTCCAGTCTGCAGCTGAGACGGGGGAAGGAACGGACAAGTGGTTCTGTCTTTTCAGGTGGTGGTGGGACAACGGCAGCTTACGTCTGTGCTTGTCCAGTACGACTTGAGTTAAGCTGACTGACCTCATTAGCAAAGGTGTGGGCAGGAACACCCTGGGGAATACCAACTCCAGCCATGCGATCTCCCCTGGTCATGGTCCTTGTGCTGTTCATGGAGCCCCTGCATTCAGATCGGTCCTGCCTAACTGGGTGCAAGCATTTTTAGCTGAAAGACTTATTCAAAGATAATTAACATCTAGTGAGCATCCACTGTGTTTCTAGCCCTCTTTTTCTCCGTGATTCTTCTGTGTTAGGTCCTGAGAAGAACATGATGGATAAAAATACTCAGAAACAGTGGGTGGGAGGGCAAAGTGGAAAATGAGACAAGAGCAGTAGAGGGACATTGTGTGAACACAGAGGAGGAGGGAATGGAGAAGCCAGGAAATATGATTTCTAGCACTGTGGGGCCTGCAAAGAATACAGATGACATAGTAACACTTTGTGCATTTCAGTTGGCAATCTGTTGTGAAATATTAGTCTAAGTCAGCAATTTTCAACCTTTTTCATCTCATGGCACACATAACCTAATTATTAAAATTCTGTGGCACATCAAAAAAATATATTTTTTTGTTGATCTGACCAAAAAATAGGTATGATTTTCATTCATCCACATTGATGGCTATTGTGTTGGCTGTTGCCCTTTTTTATTTGACAATCTACAGGAAAAGAAGTCGGTTGCTCCTGACTAAAGTCAGGCACTGCATGTTTTAAAAATCTTGTGGCGCACTGGTTGAAAATCGCTGCTCTAAGTCAGAAGCAGAAACAACAGGTGTTCTATTTTGGGGACCTGTTCGGTAGAGAATAGTACTGCGTGGTTTCTCAAGGTGCCTCCTAGTCTCGGGAGTCAGCACAATATGATGCGCTGTTCTTCAGTTTTAAGACTTTATTTATACAAAATCCTAAAAGAACTGTAATCCAGAGTTGAAAATGTTCATATCATTATTTCTTTTCTTTTGGAATAGATAACGTAGAAAGATACAATGTGTCTAGGATAGAAATCTCATGTGGTTCTCTTTTTTTTCACTTGCAGGAAAATGACTCTTCTCGAGAGTCAAGCAAAGAGAAGAGGCGAGTGAAGAAAAAAGTGTCTTCTGGGGGCGTTTTTGTGAGAAGGTACTGATCAGTGAAATAGCTTTAAATAAACTTGCTTGATTTTTCTCTTTTACTTTAAAAATTGATGTGTTGATCTTTGTAAACTCTTTCAAAAATACTCTGATGCACCGTAACTCCAAATCTGAAGGCAGAGATATGTTACAGAACATCAAAGGAATTGTTAAAATTACAAGGACTCAGTTGTACTCCCCTTCCGATATATCCTCTTTATATTTATGTAGGCAAGTCAAGATTCTAGATTGATCAGTAATTAATTTAGCAGATATATAAACTTTAAAATATAATATGGTAGTGTCTAGAATTCAAAAGAAATCTAGTACTAGATATTAAAAATTGTTCTAGATATTAAAAATTATTAAAAATTCTATTATAGCATCATAATGGAATTCTAGTTCTTTTACTTGCTAGAGACTGCCATTTACTACTACTAGGGTATTTTAACTTTTAAACTTTTCAAATGACTTGACTTTAAAAAGCATCTGGACTTGGGAGAAAAATGCCACATAAGACCAGTAACTTTTAGAAACAGACAACTTTACAATAACAACCAAGTATTTCACTCAGGAAAGTTTTACAAAAAATGGAGAACAGCGCTTGTTAAAGGAAAAAAACAAAAGTGTAATGTAGGCTTACTAAGAATACCCATTTAAATAAAACCTGCTTTCAAATTCAAACATTGCTCTGTCTTGCACGCTCTATAAGAAAGGATATAGAAATGAGGCAAATTGCATAGACTAAAAACATGTTTTATTGTTTTTTTCCCCCTTGACTTCGCTGACCAAAAAAAGAAAAACTGTGGCATTTCATTTCAGTTCTGACTTCAGTTCCCTCACTTTTCCTACCCAACCCCACTCCTCCGTGACCTAGTGAACATTTGTCTCTCTCCTGGGGCAGTTGTCTGTATCCTGCCTCCCCCCGAAGATCTGATTGGTAGCTTTGGGCTTTCCTGGCAGCAGCAGCTTGCCATACATCAGACTGCTCACCTTCTAGTCCCTGGCCTGTACTTTACATAGACACTAAAGGCTATTTGGACCCAGTATCACCAGGGTCAGTATGCCCTGATATGAGTGCATGTGATTGCTAAGACCAGTACAGAGCTGGTCAAAGGTCTTTAAGTAGTATTAAAACCTTTTTGATAACCTTTGTAATCATTATTGTTAGTTTTTCTGCTGTTTCAATGTATTGTAGTAATAATTGTCAATGTTTATTGCGCACTTACTATGTGTGGGATCTGTGCCCAGTCATTTACAGATATTCTCTCAATTCTCACAACAGCTACATTAGATATTTTATACATGGAGGTTAAAAATAATTTGCCCAGAATCACACAGCAATGTGGAGCCAGTGTTCTCACCTGAGCTGGGAAAGTTCCGAGTCTGCATTCTTCTCCACCACTGCTGGAATTCCCAAATCCGTATTTCTCTCATATCTGGGACACAGCCTTACTTTTTCCTTCTAGCCCGATGACCCTAAAGTTAAACCCAAACTTGGAAATAGTCTGTTATACTTGCTCCAGTTTTCTTCAGGCTACATCTCCAGTCTTTCTCTGTACGAGCACGGTAGGAAAGAGAACAATGCTGTAAGAGAAGTGGGCACTGTTGTGGCCGTGGCCCAGGTTCCCTGGCTGTTCCCCAGTATCCTTCCCTTTTCCCATAATATTAGAATTTACTTGGGCTTATGGCTGCTCAGGATAAGGACTTACCCTCCAGCCTCTTTTGCATCTAAGATACCAAGTTGTGGCCAATAGAGTGTGAGCATAAATGGTGTGTGTAACCTTAGGGTCATGCCTCTAAAGGGAAAGGGTTTGCCCACCTCTTGCCCATTTCTTCTGGAATTTCGATGTTGAGGTGAGTCCTGTACCTGGCGGATGAGGGCCACAGCAGGAAGTGAGAGCACTAAGTAGGATCCCGGCCCCGGGTACACAGAGCTGACATACTAGCCCTGGAATGGTTACCCTTGGGTGGTAGGTAAGAGAAATAAACCTCTATATTACTTAAGCCACTGTTATTTTGAATTTATTATAGCAGCTAGGTCTAAATCATAATATAGCCCCCAAATTATGTGTATTTGATTATAAATCACAAAAATATATTATCATCGTGTTAAAGGTGGTGTTTTCTAACACTAGCAAGCAATTCTGATTTGTCTGGATACCAGTTGGGTGTTCAGCAATTCAATTTGGACATCAACTACCCAGGGTTTAGCATCAGACTCCACAAATTACATGCCCAGTCTCA
>PVKM010000755.1:0-94717 GCA_004027735.1 Carollia perspicillata | reverse complement strand
AAAGACAAAGCATTAAGGACTGAGGATGTCTACTCCTAACTAGTTTTCAGTATAAACCAGGAAAGTCAATAAACATAAGTGTCATTTTGGCAAGTGCAGTAAATACAGTTTTGGATCTTCGTTATCATTTTGACTGAACCACATTAAATTGTTAGATTTTCTGGCAACTAGTCCCCTAAAATAATTTTTTGACTGACAGAATCTTATTTTTAAAATTATTATTTATTTTTTAGTTGACATACAACATTATATTAGTTTGAGGTGTACAACCCTTTCATTACATATTTCTTTAACTTACAAAAAGATCACATCAATAACTCTAGTACTCAAGTGATACCATATATAGTTTTTACAATATTTTGACTGTATTTTCTATAGTCAATATTTCCTGTATTTTACATGCTCATGCCTATTCTGTAACTACCAATTTGTACTTCTTAATTCCTTCACCTTTCTCACCCTTCCCCCTCCCAGCCCCACCAATCTGACAAACGTCAAAATGTTCCCGGTACCAATGACTCTGTTTCTGTTTGTTTATTTTGCTTTTTAGATTCTGCATATAAGTGAAATAATCTGGCATTTGTGTTTCTCCATCTGACTTATTTTACTCAGCACAATACCCTCTAGGGTCACTCATGTTTTTGCAGATTCTTCTTTATGGCTGAATAGTATTTCACTGTATATAGGCACTACTTCTTTATTCATTCATCGGTTGATAAACACTAAGGTTGCTTCCCTATCTTAGCTATTGTAAATAATGCTCCAATGAACATTTGCATGTATACGTCCTTTTGATTTAATGTTTTGGGTTTCTTCATAAATACTTAGAAGTGGAACTGTTGGGTACTTCTTTGTCTCTTGTTATAGCCTTTATTTTAAAGTCTATTTTTTCTTGTATCTGTGTTGCTACCCCAACTTTTTTTTCCTATTTCCATTTTTGTGAAATATCTTTTTCCATACTTTTACTTTTAATGTGTGTCTTTTGATCTGGAGTCTCCTGTAGACAGCATATATAAGGGTCTTGTTTCATTTTCCCTTCAGCCACTACATGTCTTTTGATTGGAGCAATTAATCAATTTGTGGGTAAAGTAATTTCAGATACATAAGCATTTATTGCCATTTTATTACTCATATTTTAGAAGTTTGTTTCTTCTTCTTCTTCTTCTTCTTCTTCTTCTTCTTCTTCTTCTTCTTCTTCTTTCTTCTTCTTCTCCTTCTTCTTCTCCTTCTCCTCCTCCTCCTCCTCAAACAAGATTATTAAATATTTCTTGTAATATTGGCTTGGTGGTGATAAACTCCTTTAGCTTTTAATTGCCCGAGAAGCTCTTTATATGTCCTTCAATTCTAAATGATAGCTTTTCTGGTTAGACTAATCTTGGTTTGAGGTCCTTGTTTTTCACCACTTTGAATATTTCTTCCCAATTCCTTCTGGCCTACAAAGTTTCTGTTGAGAAATCAGCTGACAGTGTTATGGGACCTCCCTCATAGATATGTAGCTGTTTTTCTCTTGCTGCCTATAATTCTGTCTTGGTCTTTAATATTTGGCATTTTAATTATCATATGTCTTGGTGTGGCCTGTTGGGATTTGTGGACTTTTGTGTCCATTTACGTCACCAGGGTAGGAAATTTTTTCATTTTTCTTCACATAGGTTATTCATTTTTTTGCTTTCTCTTTCCTTGCCCATCTTGCCCAGAAGTTCACACTATCCTCTTTAACTTTTAATTTGTTTTTGCTATTCTGATTGGGTGTTTTCTGCTCCCTTATTTTCCATATCTCTGATTTAATACTCTGCTTCATCTACTCTACAGTTGATCCCCTATAATGTATTCTTCATTTCCTTTCATGTATTCTTTATTTCTGATTGATTCCTTTTTATGTTTCCTATTTCTATTTTTATGTTTTCTATCTCTTTGGTGAAGTTCTCATTAAGTTCACCTACTCTTAAGTTCATTGAGCATCCTAATAACCAGTGATTTGGACTCTACGTCTGGTAGATTGCTAGTCCCCATTTTGTTTAGGTATTTTTCTTCCTGGAGTTCTGTTCTATTCTTTCATTTGAGACATGTTTCTTTGTCTCCTCCATTTCTCTGTGTCCCTGTGTTTGTTTCTATGTACTAGGTAGGACTGCTACTTCTCTCAAGCTTGATAGAGTGGCCTTATATAGTAAGTGCCCTGTGGCACCCAGTGGCACAGTCTCCCCAATTACTCAAGCTGCATGCTCTAGGTGGACCCCCTACTTGGGCTGTGAGCATTCTACTGTTGGAGTTGAGCCTTGATTGCTATTGGCTTGTCAATGGGAGGGACTTACCCCCATGCAAATCAGCTCTGAGGACTAGGCTCAACTGCTATGGAGGATCAGCTGTGCAGAGACTGACCTCACAGAGCTGCACTTACTTCAGAAGGGCTCAGGTATTTACTGAGTCCAACCCTTGAGTATGTTGTTCATAGAGGTGGTTTGGTGGTGCTTCTACATGGTCTGAATCTGTCCACCAGGTGTACTGGCTGTGAGGCTTCCTGGGAAGTGCCGCCGAAGGTCAGCTGCCACCTGTACCCTGCCCAGGGCCACTAGTGTGAGTTGCAAATGCGATCTGCAGATGACTGCTACTTTTGCTGGGCTTTAAGCCCAGGAGAGGTCAAGCTGTGAACCAAGGCTGGCTGCTGATAGTGCTGGGCCTGGGCAATTCAGCAGGAGGTATGGGGTATGCAGAGGCCAGATGCTGCTTGTTTAAGAGATTTTAGGAAAGTCAGCATCATGAGCCAAGACATGCTATTTGTATGGAAAAGCCACTGAAAATGGCTTGGGCGGGCCTGAAAGTTGAATGGAGTGGGGTCTCAAGTAATTACCAGGGTGGGTGAAATGTTTTAGCTAGGTTAATGGAGACTTAGATATGGTACCTGCCTGGCCAACTCTGTTGGGGTAGGGCTCATGAAAGGAACGACGGCCTCTGCCAACACTTTTATCGGCACAATGTTGCCCCTCCAGCTCTTGCCCTGATGCCAGAAAACTCAGTTCATTCTGGTGTATTCTGTGTATAACTGGTGATTTCAAGCTGCTGTCCTAGCACTGGATCTCAGAGTAAGTAAGTCCTGGCACAGACCCTGTAAGCGAAACTCCTGGGACTCTAAAAGCTCTCTGTCACTCAGTCACAATCCCTGTTGGTTTTTCCAGCCAGATGTTATAGGGATTTCTCTTTCTGGTACTGAAACCCTGGGCAGGGGGGACTGGTATGGGACTGGACCCCTGGCTCCTCAGTGGGGACCTCCACAGCTGAGATATCTCTCCTGATTTTTAATCACCACATGTGGGTGGGGGACCAGCCTGTTCCATACCTCTGCCTATTTTACCAGTCTGGCTATGGCTTCTTCTTTATATTGTTAATTATAGGACTTCTTACCAGCTAGATTTCAGGCATTCTGCATGATGATTGTTCTGTAATTTAGTTGTAATGTTGATATTGTTGTGGGGAGTTCAGAGTGCCACATTTACCTATACCACCATCTTGACCAGAAGCCAACTATATCTTATTCCTTAATAATTTGCACCAAAGACTAGCAGAATGGGAATTTAAAGAAACCTTACCTACTGTGGTGGTGAGTTTTACCTCAGGTTACAGTTTGGGGCACTGGTAATGAAGTTAACATCTCTTAGATTCATTTATATTTATCCATGGAATCTGCAGTTTATGTTGGACCAAAAGAGTAACTTTATTATTTTCTTAAAAGGTGTAAACTTAACAAATAAAAATATTTATCATCAGGAAAATAAAGAAGAAGAGAAAATTAGAGAGAGGAAAAAAAGACCTGAGGAAATTAAAACAAAAGTAATGTGTCAGGATGAAAGAGTAGAATATAAATATTGAGACAATGGGTACAAAAGAGGTAAAACAATTACTTAATTAATTAATTAAATCAACAAATATTGATAAAGATAATATACCTGCTATGTGCCTCACAAATGTGAAGAACAGAATCAACAGACTCTCTGGCAGCTTATAATTTAATAAGACACATAATAAACAAAAATTTAGATATGTAAAATGATTAAAATTATAATTAGTGGGGAAGACATACTATTGCATATTACTAGAAAATGACTTGAATAAATCAAGAGAGAACAATTTCTCTGGATGGGGTATCTAAACATGTTTCAGAAGATGATATTTTAGCTAGAACTATAAGGTGATGTTAAACTTGTCAATGAACAAGGTCGGAGAGAAATTATTCTGTATATAGAATTTTAGGTACTCTAAGGCAGGACTTGGAGTTTCAAGACACATAAAGAAGACCATTGATGCTCAAAAATTATGAAGGAACTAGTACATGCCAGACACTTAATGCGTACTAACCTAATTACAAATACAAACATGACAACAAATAGAGCATGCTTAGGGTGCAGATACTATTTTTATTCTTTCATCTCTCTTTAGTGGAAAAGGAAACGAAGCCCTGGAAAGGTGAAGTCATGTGTTGAAGGCCATACAGCTAATAAACGTAAGAGCTAGAGTAGAAGCAGGCATTCTAATTTTGTTTTTGTTTTTGCTGAGGTGGGAAATCTAGCAAAATAATAGTTGGGAAGCATCAGTGCATCAAAAGCTTTGTTTTTAAAATAATTAGGTTTGAACTAGTTGATAGTAAAGAGCTGAAGACATCTTTTTACTGATTAGATGCAATTGGCAATTGCATGTAGATGATGAGTGTATCGTCCTGGAACTAATGCTTAAATTACTTAAATTTAGGGATTATATAGGTAGGGAAGTTTGAGTTCAATGTAAGAAGACTAGAATATGCTTTCTCTAAAAGAAACAAGTGAAACAAACTAAATAAATAAAACAATGGTTTTCAGGGTGCTGGATGTCAGGTAACATAGTGCACAGATACCTGCAAGACAGGAATAAAATAATGTAAGCCCTGTCTTGAGGGAGTTTCTAGGCTGCAGTGCAGGCAGAGGGAACTGAGATAAAGTCCGGCGTACTCTCTGAGTTGGCGGCACAGAGCCAGAACTCCAGGAAGACCCAAGCATGGAACTTGACAGAGGAGAGATAACTTCCTTGCATTAGCATCATGCAGATTGCATACAATATGAAAAATGCTCAATATTTGACCCAGAGTCAGTGCTCAATATCTCACTCAGCAATTTCAGTGAGCTCCATGTTATGACAGCTTCATTATGACAAAAAAACATTAAAGAGGAACATCGGTTATTAAGTTGGATAGTGCATTTATAAAGGAGCGCTAATTAAAATGTGGTCTGCAAATGTGCCACCTACCATTTTCAGTTTCCAAGTGCTGGGGTATTTTTCTCCAGTGTTCAAACACATGAAGTTTTAACTTTAATGAAAAAGTTCAGTTAATCTGAAAGAGTAGTTCCAATTCTGTAATACTGTCTATTTGGATAACTTGGGCTCATTTTTCACAGTGATTTTAATATTTTTGTCAGTTTTCTGTTAATGTGACTGCTGATTACTTATATATATGAATGGAGAATGTGTATGATCCATTAATTGTGTATAAGACTCATTTTCCAAAATCCTCAGTGATTTCTTTTTTCTCCTTAGACCTTATTCAGGTAGAGGTAACTGCTACTAGCCAAAAATACAGGAGATTTAGTTGTAACAAAAAGGCCTTTATGGTGAACCATGCACATGACGCTGGGCAAATATTGTGAGATTCCTTCCTAAAATGAAAACTTTGAGAACATTGTCCTAAGTAAACAGGGTATAGTACTCTTTAAATTTTTATTTTTGGCACGGGACCTCCAAAACTAAGGCTGATTTAGATTTTTAGCATATAAATCTGATGTGACTTTTCTAACTGAACACAAGCTCAGTATGTGCCATTAGTGACTTGCATCTTTTTTCTTTCAAGCTTTGCATAATTATTACCAAAATAATTTCAGGAATTCTGTCCCTCTCTATGCTTTACTTTGACTAAAACATGAATATATTCTATGATTTTGAGAGAAATAAAATGTTTATACCTGGAATTTAAAAATTGGAACACTGTAGAGAAAATATTAACTAACCCAACTGAGGAAAAATACTTAATGGATTTATTAAGTTGCTCTTTATAACAAAAACTACTTCAGATTTGAAATGATAATTGCTCTCTAAAAGTCATGACAGAGCCCTAGCCAGGATGGCTCAGTTGGTTGGACATCCTTCTGTAAACCATAGGGTTCCGGTTTGATCCCGGTCAGGGTACTTACTTGCCTGGGTTGCAGGTTCAGTTCCCAACTGGGGCATGTACAGAAGACAGTCAATCAATGTTTCTCTCCCTCTTCTTCTCTCACCCTTCCCTTATCTCTAAAGTTAAAAATAAAAATTAAATTAAATAATTAAAAATCATGCCAAGAAAAAAAACTATTGGCATCAACTTTCTTAAAAACTTCAAACACTTTGTAATGAAAACTTATTCTCAGCCTTGAGCCAAGCCAGAAGAAAATATAATAATTGTATGTCAGAGACCAAATAAGCATTGAATTGAATGTGCTCAGTCAAATTATTTTGGATTAATAAATATTTATTTGCAAAAAAGTATTTTTGCCCCTAAATATTAAGTTGCCTTTTTATTTGTACAAATAAATTGTATGAAACTCAATTGTACAAAACTTTAATAATTAAAACAACATTGTTGATGTTTTCTATCAAAAGAGACAAGAAGACTGTTTTCTCTGCAGCATTACACCAATACCTAGTCCTTTCTCTTTCTTTTCTCTCTTTACCCCTGAATTGAAGTTAGAGACCAGTTAATCTCCAACAGGCAGAACTTGATTTATCAAGAAGCTAACCTAGTTTAATCTTCAGGGCTCCTAGTTACAGTAAGCCCTTCTGGGTGCTGGGGATTGTAGTCTCTAGATGAGGAGAATATAAAACTCTCAGGCAGCATTTCCAAATAAGCATTTCTAGTAAACTGCCTGAATAGCACAGCATGGATGGAACTGGAGAATAATGGACTAAGTGAAATAATCCAGTTGGCGAAAGACAAATACCATGAGATCTCACTTATAAGAGGAACCTAATGAACAAAATAAATTAACAAGCAAAATAGAACCAGAGACATGGAAACATGGAACAGGGTGACAGTTGTCAGAGGGGTGAGGGAGAATGGTGGAAAGAAGGGGAAGGGACTAGTTAAAGAATGCGTATGAATGACCCGCAGACATGGACAATGGTGTGAAGATTGACTGTGGGAACAGGGGCAGGTTGGGTGAAAGAGGACAAAGGGGAAAATTAGGAGAGCTGCCATAGAATAACAGTTTTTTTAAGTTGGATTTCCAAGCCTTTAGTAAAATTTGTTGTGATTTATTTTCTCCTTTTAAATAAATATTTATTTTTGCATTTACTTTTAGATTTGTAAGTTTGCATTATGAATGAATTTCTGTTCACCCAAAATTTGTAAATTGAAGTCCCAACCCCAAATGCAATTTTATGTGAAGATATAACCTTTAAGGAGGTAATTAAGTTAAGTATATTCATAAGGGTGGACCCCTAATCCAGTAGGACTAGTATTCTTATAGGAAGAAGAAGAGACACGAGAGAGAGAAGATGGCATCTAAAAGTCAAGAAGAAAAGTCTGAGCAGAAATCAACTCTGCTGACACCTTATCTTGAACTTCCAGCCTCCAAACTATGAGAAAACAATTTTCTGTTTTTTAAGACACACAGTCTGTGGTATTTTGTTTTAACAACCCAAGCAAGCTCATACAGTGTTCTTTTCCTTAAAGGACCCCAAATTGTATAAACCTAAAGTCCTATAAAACCTGAGTCTGGCCATAAGAGCAAAACAAAAAATAAGGAGTAGGAATAATGAGTGTGGGGTACTGAGAAAATAATTTTAGGTTTTTTGCTCACCATCACCACCAAGTCTGATGCGGTCTCACTATTTTCCCTTCATAAGTTATCAAAATAGACCTTAATTTCAGGGAGCTTCAGTCTTGGAGAATAAAGAGATTAGAATATTAACTGAATTTTTCTGTTTCAATGTAATACTATATTTTAATCTTCAACCCTCTAACGTGCCATAAATAATAAATAATATAATAATAAAAGTGGTTATATTAATAGTGCTGCATGAGCTCATTGTTTGCAATTTCAGTTCTCATTTTTGTCTCACTATAAACAGAGCTTCCATAGACAGGAATTCATGATTAAACATCCTACTTGCAAACATGAATATATTATGAAGTGTTAATGTAATACATTAATAAGTTATGCCATGTGGCATAGATTTTCTATTGGAATATGAAGAATTTTACAGGTTTTTTTTTTATTTTTTACCTTCAAAATAATTGATTTTGACAACTTTTGGTGGGGAGAAGTAGAAGTTTTAGATACACATTTTTTTTCATACCACAGAGAAGCCAAGATAAAAAGCAGTCATTCTGTACTTCTGGAGCTGCATCTGCCTTTTTTGGGATCATTAACTGTGGTATTTAGTCTATTTGCAGAATCCACTTACCCAGAAATCCCCGGTGACTTGCCTCAGTTACCACATGTCAAGCTATGAGCAGTCTTTGCTTTCTGCCAGAAGGAAGCGGGCCACCAGAGACAGGAAGTTCCTGTCTGAGAGTAGAAAGGTCTTACTCACAGAAAACTGTCCATTTCTTTTCATGTTAAACATCATCATAAATAGCTACAACCTCAAATGATTCCAAGTCCATTGTGTGGTTTATGGTAAAAAATGGAGCCTTAAATGAATCCTGGTGGTCCTAGAATTAATCAAGAGACACTAAAGTCTCTCAACGCATTCTATGTCACATCACCAGGCATTCAATAAACAGAGTCAAATGACATGCCGTGCTCTCTAGAACCTTACCGTATACTTGGAAACACCAAGACAAAAACAAATGTTATTGTCCATTTAGTGCAGTAATATAGTCTTGTGCATTCAAAAGGTAATATAGAGAAAATACAACAGGAAGTGGATTTAGGGAAGAATTTGGATGAGCTGTTTTAAAGGTTGTATAAAAGTTTGTCATAGGAAAGCTCTGAAAAATCAGGAACAAGGACCCCAAAGAGAGCAATCAGCACCTACAAAATCTAGGGGTGAGAAGTGTAATATTTTCAATCACTGAGTAAAGATTTAAAAAGAATCAGTTATATAATTGACATGACATGGAGACATGAGAACATGACAAAGAATAGAACACAATCCCTCTGGTCATACTTTCTCCATCACTTAGTCCATGTGTGTGTTCTAATTTATTCTAATAATGACAGCTGCCTTTCAACACAACGGATAATTTAGAATGTTTTGTTAAAATAATACGAAGCAATGATGTTTTGTATTTCTTAGTAGAACTTCTTCTACAATACAAAAGAATATTAACAAATAGCACATTTTTCTCTGTCATGCTTTGAAATCTTTCTGTGCCAAAACAATCTTATTCCAAATCAGAATGACTGATACCTGATTTTTTAAATTGATAAACCAGGGCAGGCTCATGAGGCTCAGTTTTCTGAGCTAACGTAATTCTGTTTCCAATAACAATGTAGTTATTTCTCTTTGAAGAGCCAAGTTTTCATGCTAGAAGTAGTGATGTCGAGATTAAGGTGATATTGTACATGTCACAACACACCCCAGTGAGATTACTTTTTGGAAGGGAAAAAAGTGAAAGTGACAGTCAGCTGAGGTGTGCCAAATTGCCAGGGGTTTGGAGACCACAGCAGAATTCTCTAGTGCTTTGTTTTTTCGATTTTATAAACATTTTTTCAACGTGAGGTAAACCGTGAATATTGTTAGCAGTCATAGATGTGTTTTACTTAATGCATCACTTTATAAGATGCCGTGTCCTGCAGGGTGGATATTCACATTTGAGGAGTTCCCTGAGAGTCGTGAGGAAAACCTTACTCCCCTGTTAGAACAGGTAAACGTGTACAATCTGATGCCTTCGGTTTTTTTAAGTAAGTAAAAGTAATTTTACCCAGTCCAGATATAGTATCTTAGTTAGTAATCTTGTTTAGCTTCAAATAAAGCAAGCCAAAGAGAGAGAGAGAGAGATGGTTTATTCAGTTTATCCATGCTTGTCTAGCCAAACGACTTGCTTCTTTCTACCATTTCATCCCATACTTACCCTGTATGATATTGGGATCAATGCATTTTACGTGTTTCACTGTTGCACGGACGTGATTACTCAGGAGACTCTAAAGCTGACCGTTTTGTCCTCCCCAAAGAAGACTTGAGAAGCAGCTTAAAGCTGGGACGAGTGAAGCTAGAAGCAGAGCCTCCGCAGCAGGGCGAGCTCTGCTTTCTCTTGACACTTCCATTAGCTGGCCCCTCCACCAGCAGGGGCTGCGCTGCCCTGTGCTTTGACCTGGGATGCTGTCAGCGCTCAAACGGTAAATGGCAGCAAATCTGAGTATTCTGGCAAGTCACGTGAAAGGTCTGAAAGTTCAGGCTGTGAAAGGCAGGAACTGACATCTGCTGAGCCCAACTGTTGGCCGTTACAGAGAACTTGGACCTGCAGTGATGAAACTGTGGTGGCCCCGACATTCAGTGAATGGCCCCAACATTCTCTCAGCACTTCTGTGTCTCTTGGGGAGAGGGAGCAGGCAGCTGCTAGAACTAAATTTTGACTACCACTCAGCCAACCAGGAAAATTTTAATCATTGACCATCTAAATTGGGCCAAGTCACAGGTTTGCCAGTTTTCGATTATACATGAGTAAAATAGATCACTCTATTCAGCTGGAAATTATTTTGGAGAAATCAGAATATAGGTGTTGAACCAGTATTATATAGTTTTAACATATGTAAGCCAATAATTATGTTTGACACTTTCCCAAGCACAGTCCGTACATTCACGTTTATGCCTAATTTTTAATATTATTCACAATTCTACTGAACATTCATTATATATACATATATATATATACGTAAAAACTGAATATTACATGTAATTACATACAGCTTTTTAAGCTATGGCAAGTTTCTAGGAAACTGGTTTTCCAGTGCAATTCTATGAATAGCAAACACTATTATATTTGGTGAATAGTTTTGCTTATTCTTTGCAGCTTATATTTTCCCATTTTTCTTTTCCAATTTATTCTTAGGATTATACCACTCAAAATCTGGCTAAAATTTACTACCCAGAGTGAATTCATTTTTACCCTAATGAACGGGATCAGTATGTGGGTAAAACTCCACATTTTTAAGACTCATAGTATGTTTCTGAAAATACAGCAAAATAAATCTTCCTTTATTTCTCCAAACATTGTTTTGGGAACCAAATAATCAGCTTCTCCTGTATATATGTTATCACGCCCGAAGCAGATTTCAGTTTCTCTGTAGATGATTTTACATAGCATTCCTTATGAGTGCACATTATATTAGATGTAATAACATAGTCTCTTATATGAGGAACACCAAGGATGATTAATTAAATAAAAATTACAGTCAAGACAAGTCTAGAATGGATCTTTTATAGTAGACAGAGAAAAAGCCATAGATTAGGGAGTCTATTCTCTGCTCACCCACTTGTTATAACCGTACTTCTCTCTTATTTAGCATTCTAAACACCTCTTTTCTTTAATATTCAAACTCGCTGTATCCCTTTACCTACAAAAGGGAAGAAGAATTTCTGTCATCTTTAGTTTCAAATTCATTCTTAACAGTATGTGATAAGTTATAAAATTTATGGTAATGGCTATCTTCTGTGAAATAGCTTTGTATCTTTACAGTTTGGCGTCCCTCTTGGTGTTTAAAATTCGGATAACTCAATTCAAGTAAATTGCAGGGAGTCGATATGTACAACTTTACCTCATTACACATTTTAAGAAAAGAGAGTGGAAATAATTGCACAAAGACTGTGCTGTTCATTGATTCCGTAGGCTCTTTCATCCTTTTTTATAATGGCCACCTCCCTCCCATTTCAATGCGTGTTTTGTATGCTGCAAGAGTGGTGAGAAGATTACATTTAGAATTCTGTGAACTTTAGAAAATAAAAAAGTTGCAGTATTTTCTCCCAGTTGTTTTTCAGTTTCTTTCAATTTATCATGAAAAAGAATTTCGATCTCTTCAGTCTTATAAAAAGGCCTCTGCCAGATATGTTTGTTTGATATGTAACTAGCAATCTGTAAGAAGTTTAGAATATATAGCAGTTTGCAAAGAATAAACTTGAAAAATGAAAATCCAGTGTGAATCATTTTTTGAGTATTAACCCAAAATCATAGCTTTGATCAATAAGTAAGCTGGGTTTTTATTTTTTTGTTTGTTTTTGTACTCATTTCCCATGGGTCTATCTCCTCCTCTGTCGTGCTGTTTTTTTCTCCGCGATGTCTGGTGATCGAGTCTTTCTTCCAGGAGCACAGTGATGTGCAGCTCCTTCCAGTCCGGGCCTATTCTCAGAGACACGAAGAGACAGCATAAACCAAGTGTGCTGGGTCACCCAGCAAGCTCAGGACGAGGCGCACTACGATGCTCAGAGCCTGTGCATGTCAGGCAGTAGTGACAGGGCCATCTGCTTTGTCTCTGTGGACACAAGACCAAAGCAATGTCAGAAAGGGAGGTTTTGAGGAATGCTTTGAATGTGAGATGTCCAAAGTGATAAGACAAACTATATCGTATATTGTTAAAATCAGGTTTTCTCCCTGGATAGTGTGGCTGATTTTGAATGCCTGGCCTGTGAACTGAACCGAAAGGTTGTCCATTTGATTCTGGGTCGGGGCACATGCCTGAGTTGTGGGCCCGGTCCAGCTGGGGGCGTGCGAGAGGCAACTAGCCAATGTTTCTCTCATATATTCATATTTCTCTCCATCTCTTTCTCCCTCCATGCCTCTCCTCTCTAAAATTAAATAAAATATTTTAAAAATAAAATCAGAGTTTTATCATTTGCATCCATACCTTCTCTTACTGAGAGGAGCCTAGAAAAGAGCATGTATGCCAGAGTCAGTCTGCCCAAGGTCAAATCACAGTTCTGCCCTTGAACTGGTCTGAAAGCCTGGGCAAGTCACTTAACCCTGAATGATTTAGTTTTTCATCTGTAAAATGGACATAGTAAGAACTCCTACCTCCTGGGACTGTTGTGAAGATTAATGCACAAAGTTATACATGACAAGTTTTCTGTCAATGCCTGACATGTTGTAAGTATGCAAACATTAGCAATTATTATCTAAGAAGCAATAATTACACCACTTATTCTATAGCATGTAGAATAGTAATTTTCATGAGTTCTTCATTGAGCGTCAAACTTTGTATGTGAGAAGCAGAGCTAACCATTGCCATCAGCTCATCTAATACTCTCTTTTCAATGGAACGGAGACTCGACTTCAGTTACTCAGCATGCCATTCAACACTAACTGATTTCCAACCAATCACACATGATTACATTTCACTTTGCACCAATCAGTAAGGACTATTCTCAGTCTGATAGGAAGGTGAAGGGTGAAGTCGATTACAGTTGCTTGATATTTGCTTATTTTTATAAATATTTTATCTATCTAAGTTATATGTAACAATTGTTTACCACATACGTAAAATTATAAGTAACTAGAATTAAAGTTGTTGGGCCCTAGAATAATAATATGTGAACAGTAGTGACACTAAAATGAATGGTTTTGTGTATACAAATTTACAGGTTAAAAGTAAGTTTAATGCACTAGACAAATAAAAGAGCACTTTGGATAAATAGCTGAAATCATAATTGCAGCATCAAAAAAAGTAAATATATCAATGGTTTTGGTTTTGTTGTTGTTTTAAAAGATCTTATTTGGTAGAGCACCCTCTCTCTTCACAAAGACAAAAAAAAATACAAAAACACCTACACACAGTGTCCACCATTACTAACATTTTACATTAATATGATACACGTTACAATGGATAAATCAATATTGATACATTATCATTAACTAAAGTTTACCGTTTATGTATGCTTTGTATAGTTCTATGGGTTTTGATAAATTAATGATGTCATGTATCTATCATTACAGTATAAACAGAATAGTTTCACTGCCCTAAAAAATCCCCCTTAATTCTGCTTATGCATCCCTCCCTTCTTCTCCCCATGACACTTGGCACCCACGAATCATTTTACTATTTCCAGAGTTTATATTTTTTAGAATATTATTCACCAAATCATATATTATGTAGTCTTTTCATTCTGACTTCTTTCAATTAGTAATATACATTTAAGATTCTTCCATGTCTTTTCATGACTTGGCTTGATACTTCATTTCTTTTTAGCACTAAATAGTAGTAGTCCATTGTATGGATATACCACAGTGTGTTTATCCATCTACCTACAGAAAAACATCTTGGTTGCTTTTGCATCTGACAACTTTAAGCAAAACTATTATAAATATGTGTATGCAGGTTTTTGTATGGACATAGATTTTCAACATATTTGAGTAAACATGTAGAGGTGTGATTACTACATTTTATGTTGAGACTATGTTTTGCGAAAAACTAACAAAGTATCATAAAAGTGTCTGTGTCATTTTGCATGCCCATCAGCAATCAATGAGAGTTCTTGTTGCTTCACATCCTCAACATTTAGGAGTTGAGAGTATTTTGGATTTTGACCACTCTAATGGATGTGTAGTATTATCTTGTTAATTTTATTGACAATTCTTAATGAAAACTGATGTTGAGTACCTTTTCATATGTTTATTTGCTTTGTGTATACCTTTTATTGGTTAGGTATCTATTAATATATTTAGCACATTTTTTAAATAAGATTTTTTTGTTTTCTTATTGTTGAGTTTTAGGAGTCCTTTGTATATTTTGGACACAAGTCTTTTATCACATAGGTGTTTTACAGATATTTCTCTTGGTCTCTGGCTCATCTCTTCATTTTTTAGCAGTGTTTTTGCAAAACAGAAGTGTTTTTTTTATTTTAATTCTTCACTTTGGAGAAAGCTGAAGTAATAATCATAGAATTAGGAATACTTGGTGTATCAATTATTTTTAATAAGACGAACCAGAATAATTTCTGAGTTTGTATGAGTATAAGAGCAGGAAGACTCAGTTGTCAATGACAGTGGTCCAGAAAAATTATGTGAAAATGAAATAAATTCTAAAAATATTTTTAGGAGGATTAAAAACATTTTGGGGAGTTTCAACAGAGAATTCAGTTGTTCTTTGGTAAATTTGTATCAACTTTCAAAAAATTCAAAATTGGAGCTCTCTCTCTCTATATATATAGAGAGATAGATATAGATATATCTATATATACATTTATATATATGTAGAGAGAGATCCCAAAACTTGTAGCTTTAACTTGCAATCCCAAAACTTGTGGCTTTAACTTTTTAACTCCCTGTAAAACTCTGGGTATGAAACCAACCCAGAGTTTCACAGGGAGTTAAAGCTACAAGTTTTGGTATACCAATCTACCAACTAGGGCCAAATGACAAATTGCTCTCGTCCTACAGGCCAAGTCCACTTGATTGGTGATAACTGAATGGAAGACAATGTTGGGAAGATTTGGTTGGAAAGGAAGCAGAGAGTTATTGAGCAGTAGAATTCCTGCTTTGGAAGGCCCAGTGTTCAATGCTTAACCTTCAACCATATCTTGGTTGAAGGTTATGCAAGTCAAATATTTAGTTACAAAATACATTAAGATAGAGATGTGATATAGGAAATGCATATCCAAGGCATTCCTATATAAGTTGAATTTTTAATTATAAAAATTAAAGAAAGAAATATGATAGAAGTAAGGCATTGTACCATGAACTGAATGACGATTCTTTTCTTTTTTATTACATTTTCCGCATTATGACCAGTGTAAGATGACAGGATTGGTGGTAGCTCTTGCTTTGGTCAGGGTAGGGGGCATCCCAACCTTGGAAGATCAAATTAGGAGTCTGTGCAGACCTCAGAGCTGGGCTAGAGGATACTGTATTCCTTGATGAACCAGAAGCAAAACAAAAATGCTTTCAAAATATCATAGATGTTGAAGTCATGTCTCTACTTTTTAGCTACTCCTCTGGCCCTCAAATACGAGCCTTCAAAACCAAAAAATAAAAGCAATACAGCATGGCCATGTGAGTGAGAAAGACCATTCTTTCCTGGTAAAATCAGAATAAAAAAATTGTAAAGTATTAAATGGTGACAAGAGGAGATAATTCTGTGGCAAATACTTAGTTAGAAACAAAAATGATCCTCAAGCATGTCAGTCCTTCAATTCTCAACCAGTCTTGGTCAAATTGATTAAGAAGGGCTGGCTACTTTTTCGCAAGCTAAAATTCTTACGATTAGTATTGTAAATTTGACAATTGTGTTTCCTCAGTGTTCAAGTACAAAATCTGACACTGTCTGCTTTGTAGAGATGCACATGTCTAAACTGACTAAATCACCCAAATATTGATCTGAGACCAAAACAGCAATCCCATACTTTAACAGTGCTGACAGCTTTGTTGCCAGATCAACAATAAAATGGCAGAACTGGTTAATTATGCTCCTCCTTCATTTCAACTTGAGCAAGTATCTAAATTTAGCAAATAAGCTGAATACAGGAATATCCAAGCTTGTCAAAATATAATGGCAATTAAATTGACATCTTTTCTACACCTCATTTTTAAAGGAATACATTTTTCAAGGCCTTGACAGTCAAAAACTATTTAGATTATTTATGGCATTTCCAATGAGTTAGTAACATTTTTTATGGCATTACATTTTGCATAATATAATTTGTCACTATTTCTTTATTAAGCTTGTTTTATATTCATAGTTGTCCCACAACACTATATTCTCCTCTTTGTCAGCCCAGAACTTCATTATGAAAGATGAGGTTTTATCATTTCCCAGTGATGCAAATGTCTACAGTGAATAAGTGTCATTATGCAGGAACAGGAATTTAGTTTTCCTCCATTAACCAGGCAGGCTAATGACTCAACAAGTTTATAGCTTGCCACAAAATTTGATAGCTCAATGTGAGTTAGAACAAATAAGAGTGACGTGGATGTAAAGATTAGAGAGTTGCACTTTTTTTTGGCAAATTTTCTACCTTACCTATAATATGGTCCAGGTTTTATGAGTAGGAACCCCTCTTGATCTTTGCTCCTGAGAAAGGGTGACTTTGGTTCTCTGCTGCCAGCAGTTCTACAGTTCACACGTTTATTTCTCCTGATTCAATTCAGCCTGAGAGCACAGCCAAATAGAGAGCCTCTGCCCATGGCTCCAAATCAAAACCTTGTCAATACTTCAACTCCTACAGAAGAAAACAAGAACATTTAATTCTGGAAAGTGTCAGGAAGGTCCTCATAGTGAATTTCCAAGTCTCTTATTTCTAAGTCCAGGGAACCCAAGAAATGTTTAAGCAGAAAAAGTGCTTAGACCAAATAGGCACTACCTCATGAATACACACTCGTCCAATTGTCTATCCTTTCTCTCTTGAATGCTTGGCTCCTTCGTTAAAGGTCAGTTAACTAATCTATGTGGATCTATCCTCGGCTTTCTATTTTGTTCCATTCCTCTGTGTCTGTATTCATTTTATGCTGTCTTGTTCACCATAGCTTTATAGTAAGACTTGAAGTTGAGAGATGGCCCCCACTTTATTCTTCTTCGTAATTATCGTGGTTTCTATTCTGAATCTTTTTCCTTTCCATATAAATGTTAAATTTAGTTTGTTACTATCCAAAAAAAAAAAACACCTTGCTGAGATATTGATTGAGATTGTATTAAACCTATAGACTAAGATGGGAAAAATTTACATCTTGACAATAGCAAGGTTTTTAAAGTACTAGCATGGACTTATTCTTCATTTTTAATCTTCTTTCATTTCTTTCATCTGAGTTGTGTTATTTCTGCATATAAATCCTGTGCATATTTTGTGAGATTCATACTTAAATATACAATGTTTTGTTATTATTGAAAGTGGGAATTTGTTTTTAATTTCAATTTTGATTCATTACTTGCTGAAATAAGGGAAAACAATGAACATTTGTATGTTAACCTGTTATCCTGCAACCTTGCTATTATAATTGCTTCTTAGTTCCAAGAGTTTCAGTTGATTAGTTGTGATTTTCTACATAGACAAACATATCATCTGTGAACAAAAAGAGTTTTATTTCCTCCTTCCAACACTGTATGCCTTTTATTTTATTTTCTAGTCTTCTTGTACTAGCTAGAACCTTTAGTATGTTGTTTAAGAGTAGTAGTGAGAGACATCTTTACCTTCTTCCTGGTCTTTGGAGAAAAGCATTCAGTACTTCATCATTAAATATGATGTTAACTGTAGGATTGTATTAAATGTTCTTAATCAAGTTGAAGAAATTCCCCTCCATCCCTATTTTGCTGAGGATTTTTATCATGAATGGGTGTTTGATTTTATCCCTTGATAGTTCATCAATTGATGTGATCATATGATTTTTTCATATAGCCACTCGACATGTTGGATTATATTAACAGATTTTCAAGTGTTGATCTAGCCTTACATGCATGGAATAAATTCCTATTTTATGGCATATAATTTCATACAGTGTTTTATTTTATTTGCTAGTATTTTGTTGAGGAATTTTGCATCTATTTTCCTAAAACATGTTGATGTACAGTTTTATTTTCTTATAATATCTTTCCTCAGTTTATTATTAGGGTAATGCTGGTTTCATAGAATGTGTTCCTGTTGTTTGAACTTTCTGGAAGACTTTGTAGAGAATTGGTATCATTCTTAAATGTTTGGTAGAATTCACCAGAGAACTCATTTGAACCCAATAATTCTTTGTTGGCAATATTATTGATTTTTAACTCACTTTTAAAAAGTTATAGTACAATTTAAATATCAAGTTCTTCCATAAATTTTTGTAGTTAATCTCTTTCAAGGAATTAGTCCATTTCATGTACATTATCAAATTTAAGGGCATAGAGTTGTTATAATGTTTCTTTATTATCATTTTAACATCTATGGAATCAGTAATGATCAAACCACTCTTATTTCTGATATTAGTAACTTGTGCTTTCCTTTTTGGTTGGTTACTCCGACTAGAAATATATCAGTTTTGTAGATTTTTCAAAGAAACAACTTATGGTTTCATTGATTTTTCTCTATTGGTTCCCCATTTTCAATTTTATTGACATCTGCTCTAATTATTATCATTTATTTTATCTGTTTACTTTAAACTTAGTTTTTGCTCTTCTTTTCCAAGATTCCTGAGTTACAAGCTTAGATTATTAAGGTCTTATTTTTTCTAATATAGGCATTCAATTATAGACAAAATATCTGTGTCTATATTTAAATTCTAATTCTTGAGGAACATAGTTGTATTTTATCTAAATTTAAAAAACCTCTTCCTTTTTTATTTAGACTATTAACATTTAAAATGGTTATTGATGTATTTGGATTAATATTTAATTTTTGTAACTATTTTATATTGGTTGTGATTGTTCTTTTTATCTCCCACTCTTTTTCTGTCTTCCTTGGTTTTAATTAAGCATTTAATATGACTCCATTTTTTTTTTCTCAGAATATCCATTATACTTCTTTTGGAAAAAAATTTACTGGTTTCCTAGAGGTTGCAATACACAGTTGCCATTAACCTAAGTCCACTTTCAAATAACACTATACCATTTCATGGGTAATGCAGGTACCTTATAACATTATATTCACAATTTTTTCTCTTCAGCCCTTAAACATTCCTGTCATTCATTTCCCTTAGCTATATACTATAATCATCCAAAGTATTTTTACCATTGTTTAATTGGGGCAAAACAGTTATCTATTAGATCAATTAAGAATAAGAAAAACACAAGATTTATTATCTGATTTTACCTTCATTCATTCCTCATTCGATACTCTTTCTTTTATAGCTCTAAGATTCTGACATATATATTTTTTTTCTCCCAGAATAACTTCTTTTAACATCGTTTTGCAAGATAGATAGATTTTTGGCAATGCATTCCCTCAGCTTTTGTTTGTCTGAGAAAGTTCTTATTTCTCCCACACATTTGAAGGATAATTTTATTTTATATAGAATTCTAGATTTTTTCTTTTTTATGAAAAAATAGAAACAATTATTGAAGAAGATATAAGAAACAAGAAACATTGTACATAGGAAAATGACTCCTCAGTCCCCTTCAAAGTAGGCACCTTGGGACCTCACACAGTTCTCCTTATCGCCATCAGCTGTCCTGTCGTATTTTCCTGAATCTCATCGACAGTCTGAAATCTTCCCTTTCAAAGGTGATTTTAGTTTTGGGAAAAGCCAGAAGTCACAGGGCAACAAATCTGGGCTGTAATGGGGCTGAGTCCCCTGGGTGATTTGATGTTTCACCAAAAACCTCTGTATGAGACTTGATGCATGAGCGCGCACTTTGTTGTGATGAAGCTGCCAATCACCAGTTGCCCTGTAGCTGCAGCCTTCTGACTCATCTGAATAGTTTCTGCAGAGGAATGTTCAAGCTTAATGAAAGATTTGATGCAGATCTATTTCTCTACTGACTCAGTCTGTTACCTATCTCTTATATAAGAAAATAAAAAGAATATATACATATATATTTGTATATGCCTAGATTTTTTTCAACTCCTTAAAATTTTTACTTAACTTCTTGTTTATATGGTTTCTGAGGAGAAATCCAGTACAATTCTTATTCTATTACTTTATAGGTAAAGTGTTTGTTTCTTCCTCTGCTTCTTTTCATGTTTTCTCTTTGTCTTTGGTTTTCTGCAGTTTGATTATGATAGACCCAGCTGTATTTGGGTATTTATTATATTTATCCTGCTTGGTGTTCTTTGAATTCTTGCATCTACAGTTTCATGTCTGTTATTAATATGGAAAACTTGAATATATTATTATTTCAATGGTCTCTTCTTTCTCTCTTTCTTCACCTCTGACATTCCAATTACATATATAGTAAACCTTTTGTAATTATTCCTTCCTTTCTTTGCCTTTTAATCTGGCAGTTTTCTATTGTCATAGCCTCAAGTTTACTGATTCTTTCCACAGCTGGGTCCCATCTATTAATGAGCCCATCAAAGGCAATCTTTATTTATCTTACAGTGCTTTTGTTTTCTAGCATTTCTTTTTGATTATTTCTTAGCATTTCTATCTTGCTTACATTAGCCATCTGTTCTTGCACGTTGCTAACTTTTTCCATTAGAATTCTTCATGTTTTAGTCATATGTTTAATATGATTAATACATTTTCTATCTGATAATTTCAAAATCTATGGTATATCTGAGTCTCATCTTAATGCCTACTTATGTGTTTAGACTGTGTTTTCCTTTCCTTTTAGTATGCTTTGTAACTTTTTGTTTAAAGAGGATCGTGATATGATACATTAATTATTTTTTTTCTAATTCACTTTGAGATTTTTTCTGTAATCCATGGATTATGTAGTAATGTGTTGCTTAACTTTCAACTGTTTGACTATTTTATAATATTCTGTTGATTTCTTCATCAATTCTTTTATGGTCAAAGCTGTTATTTCTGTTATTTCAATCCTCTTAAATTTATTAAGACTCATGTTATGGTTCAGAATATGGTCTTTGCTGCTGAATGGATTTAATCTGTGATCATTATAAAAATTCTTTATTATCTATAAACATATTTTTTTGAAATCTATTTTGTCTGACATTACTAGAGCTACTGCAGCTCTCATAGAGTTATAACTTCTATGGTACATATTTTTGCATTCTTTCACTTCACCTTATTTATATTTTTTATTCTGAATCATGCTTTATATAGAGATAACATAGTTAGATAATTTTTTTTATCCAGCCTGACAAACTCTGCCTTTTGGTGGAATCCATTTATATTTTGTGTTATTAGTGATATTGCTGAGTTTGCATTGCTTGTTTGACATTTCCCTACATCTCTTATCATAGCTTAGCTACTCTAGTCCTCTTTTACTGCATTCTTTTGCACTAAGTGAACGTTGTCTAGTATAAAATTTTAATTCCTTCCATTGTTGTTTTACTAAATTAAAAAGAAACTGTTTCCATAGTGGTTGCTCTAGACCTTACCGTGTACATATTAAGTTATCAGAATCTGCTTCAGATTTATACAAATTTCAGTGTGATCTATAAGTGTTACTCTTATATAACCCTATCCCTCTTTCTCCTTTCTGTGGTATTGTTATTATAGCTGTTATCTCTTATGATGTTACAAACCCCCAAATTGCATTGTTATAATTACTACTTTACATAATTTTATGTTTATTAAAGAGGTTTAGGAACAACAAATGTTTTTAAACATTTTTAAACCTAACAGCTCATTATTTCCCAAGTTCTGTCCTCTGCTATCTATACTCTCACTGATGGCATCACCGACAGCAGGAAGAGGCCAGGCATCACCTCCAACTCTTCCTTTTTCGTTTCTTTCTGTAATTCATCAGTCAGGAAACCCAGATGATGCTGTCCTTGCTACATTTCCACTGCTGAGAGCTTAGTTCAAATGCAGCCTTAGCTAAACAATTGCTTCAGCCTTATTACACTCATCCCTAGCTTCTCCTTCGCATTGCCTCATCGATTACTTATTTAAAGCACAAATCTTATTAAATCAGTTTCTGCTTATAAACCTAAATACTACAGCATGGCAAATAAGGTCCTACAGAATACATAACCTCCCACCTATCTGTGGTCATGCCCTGCCTCTCACTCACTAGCCTTCTGCTCTGGTCATTATCTTTCCCTTGTCCCCCATAACTAAAACATGACATAGTCTGTGAAGAATCTTAGCTCACACAGCACTCTTCTCAGGTCCATGATGACCACCTGACCCCAGTTCTCTACTGGTGGATTCTTCCCAATGTGTCTACTCTCTTTGGAAAGCTTTGTTTATAATGGACTCAGGCATTCGCTCTATTCTACATATTTTGATAGTCATTTGTAAGTATACTCATTACAGTATTTGTTATTGTGAATTACCATTGTATATCATTAAATTTCTCTTCTATCTTCTCAATCCCACCTAATGCTCTGAGATCACCTAGGTCTGAGACAATATTATTCATATTGAAATGCCAAGAAGTTGTTGTTCAATTAAGATTTCTTTAAGCCCTGACTGGTTTGGCTCAGTGGACTGAGCACTGGACTTCCAACCAAAAGGTTGCTGGTTTGATTCCCAGTCAGGGCACATGCCTGGGTTGCAGGCCAGGTCCCCAGCATGGGGCACATGAGAAGCAACCACAAATTGATGTTTCTCTCTCTCTTCCGCCTTCCCTTCCCCTCTCTCTAAAAAATATAAATAAACAAATAAAATCTTTAAAAAAGTTTTCTTTAAATGGATAAGTTAATTAGTTAATTTTAAGATAATATAAATAAATCTTGTTTTCCTAATATTACCATGTCATGGTGGTACACTAAGGATATTTGCACTTCTTTGAGAAAGATTGTATCCTGTCTGGATATTTATTAAAAGTCTTCTTTAAAAATGCCTCTCAGGTCCTATGGTTCCATCTTTATAGTCTGTCTGTGTGCTAAGTTAATTACTGATTCACCTAAGATTGTAATAACTTCAATCAGCAACCTTAAATAAAATGGCATTACAGAAAGCAACACATGGGTTTAGATTTTCTATAATCGTGTGTAATTGTTTCATAATTGGGCTATGCTAATAGAAACTAGATTGAGATTGGTTTCTAGCACAATTTGCAACAAAAGAAATAAGGTTCTCAATGAGGATGTAAGATGCTAAATTTTACAAAATCAAGAAAAAGCATTTACTAGCCACGAATTGGAGGCAGAAAGTTGTACATATTAACATAAGCAAAATGAGGTTTCTGGCCTTAGGCATCAAATTCAATCATTTCATCTCTCCAAGTAGCTCTTTCTCTATTTTAATATCCCTACAGGCACACACTCACAAGGATAGAAATGATGGAAGTGATTTTGAATTTTAAATCCAAATCAAAGTCCAAATGGAGTACAGAATGCAATATTTAGCATAACAGGTTTAGCATCCTAGCTCTTAAGTCTCAGAAAATGAAAGGATCTATTTCAAACTTATGATAGAGTAATGTTTGCTTATCAAAGTTCCAAATATAATTTACCTTTGAATTTTGGGCAACAACTGGAAAATATTCAATATACATTCAAACATAATTATTATTACAATGCTTCAATTATTACAATACTGTTAGCCTAGACCTTTGTGCAAGTTAACTACTTAAATATACAAAGGTAATCTGCATGGCAAGTTTAATTTAGTAACAAAAAAAAAGACACTAACAGAACTGACAAGTGTACAGACACAGTCCGGCAGAAGTAAGGCCTGCTTGAGTGTGTTTGGTAGGGTAATAATATGGGTGTAATAGTTTATAGTTTAAATTTGAACATTTCACCTAAAATGTTATGTGGAGTGCTTGAGTGTGATATTGTTGTGTTACAAAATTACATGATTATGATTTTGTAATAAAAGATTTTATAATAAAAAAAGAGGTGTTATTTGTGCCAGACCCTGTATGTTATGTGAAACAAAAAATATAAAAATTATGTACAACCAAAGGAACATTTAGCTAAACACTTACAGTATATTTAAGTTGGGCATGACATTAGATTATATATTATGTACATTTACATCAGAAACTGAAACTAGAAGGCCCATCTCTTGTGTCAAATTAGGTGATGTCTGGACTAGTACTGTTATTAAATCAACTGACCTTCAACATCTAACCTAAGTAAATGTGTCTATTAAAAAGTTACACCATTTCTGAAAAACAACTGGTGGTCTACCATTTCACAGGGATAAATTTTGCATTCCTCAGGCTGATATTTAAAGTCATTCAGTCATTCTAGTGGCTAGAATCTTTTTCCTTATCTACCTTCAATAACCTCATCTTCAGGGCTTTAATGTATGGGTCTGATAATCCATATAAAGTAAAAAATGTTGAGAACTGTGCAAGCAAGAAAGTGACATCTATTTCCAAATAAAATATAAAAGACAAGGGGGAAATAAAGAATCAACACTAAACACATTTTTCTAACTGGAAGCTGGGGACACATCATAAACCTATCTTTTGGGGTCCAAACAGTAAAACAGGGTCACCAAAACAGGGTCTGACCTCTCCTCCAGCATGCCCAAACCCATTCCTACCCTGCCCACGTCATCATAGTTTGGTGGTGTCAGAGTCTGAAAAGCTTCCATGTTGGCAGTGTATTTAGGAAGGGATCCCAAGGAGCAAGAGTAAGGAGCCAGGGGGTTAACCATGGAGGAAAGGAAAGACAGTTTAAAAAGGAGGTGTTATCCTGTTGGACATTGCTGAGGACCACTGGTGTTCAAGTCCATCAGGACCTTCTGATGGACTTGTGAAATAATGTCATTAAAGTTTCCTTTAGGGGACCGAAGCCAGAAGCATTTATTCATCAGTAGGGTGGACCTTCAGGGGTTAAATACCCCTGCTTCTGAGTTATCCATGCTTGAGTGTCCAGAGGGATCCCATAAATGCCCTGTACCTTGGTTTCAGAGGAGCCCCAGTTGGTCAACACCTGTGCAGGAATTGGCTGCCACAAGCAGTGATTGAAGTAAAAGGTGGGACTGAGAGGCACCAGTGCACAAGCTAGAATGAGGTACAGTAGTTAACCATCACCAGTCTTTATGGTTATAGATTTGCCACTGAAAAGTTGGAAGTATCCATGCAGTCTATACTTAGGCACATAGATCCCCCCCTAGCCACTAAGAAAATGTGGCCTCAGCACCTGCTCTGATAGGCATCCTGTGAAAATTACAAACATTAGCAAAAAGCATTATGTTAATGAATATAAATTTTGACATTTGGGCTTGGGCCTAGCCTACCTGGTGGTAAGTTCCAAATCTATGTTTTATATTGTGATCCCATGTAACTGCAGGTGGAGGGAGGGAGGCATTCAGCAAATCCTATTGCTATGGAGTGACTGTTTGTTGTTCCTCAAAAATTCTTATGTTGAAGATTAATTCCCAATGTGATGGTAGTAGGAGGTGGGATCTTGGGAGGTAATTAGGTTATGAGAGTGGAATCTTCATGATTGGGATTCATATCCTTAAAAAAAAGATATGAGTGTTAGCCTTCTCTCAGCCACGTGAGGATACAACACACAGAAAACATCAGCTATCTACAAGCCAGGAAGCAGGTCTTCACCAGACTTGGCATCTGTTGGTGCTTTGATCCTGACTTCTAGCTCCCAGAACTGTGAGAAATAAAAGTAATGTGTAAGCCACCCAATTCATGGTATCTAGTCTTATCATCCCGAACTGATTAAGACACCCACTTCTATTATTGTTAGCCGAAGAGGTGACTTCATCTGTAAAAGAGAGGAAATACCTTCTACTAATTACAGGTTGTGTGAGGACAAAAGTGTCTTGGATGTTTTTTCCTTCAGGTTTTAACAAAATAGCACCAAAAACAGACCTTGTTACTCAATACATTACATTTTGTATAGTAGGATTATAGTCAGTTATATAATGATAAAAATACAAAGAAAATAATCTAAACAAAATTTATACTTAATCTCATTTTTTAATGTTCCAGAAATGCCATCTTAATGAAAGAAATCTCCTAAGAGATTGAAATTCTTTGATGGAGACCTGAGAACAGAATGAATGCAAACATTAAATTCAGTTATCTGCATGTATCTATCAGTATTCATTCCTTCACTTCTTCATTCACTTCTTCATTCAACCAATGTTCCTATTCATCCTCTACCACACACTGGGTAGATGTTGAGAAGTAAAGAGCAAAGCACAGATTCTGACATCCTGAGGTTTGTAGGTCAGTGGGGAAGAGAGGTGCTGAACAAATAACCATACCCATAAGTATCTTAGTTATTATGAAAAACAATAGTTAAGGAAAGGTGTAGTGCACTGTTGAGAACTGCACAGGATATAGAGGGAAGCTCTTTGAGGAAGTGACTTAATAACAAAGTAGAATGTTAACTTCATGTCACTATTAGAATCATGTTTTTTCACTTTGGCTAACACTAAGCATAATTTGTTTTATTTGGAATTTTCCTGTTTAATAGTGCAGTGGAGGATCCTCTTCTATATTTACTAGATAATGTCTTCTTCTAATTGCTATTTTGTTAAGTTTTTTTCTCATCTATTTGCCCTTTCCCCTATTATATAATATAGTTTTTACAGATATGTAAGTGATCTTTATATAGTCTTTTTATAGTTTATATAGTTAATTTTTTTCCTCTTATTTTCTGTCACTTTGCTTCTAAAATTATTTATGGCAAGTTTTGTCACACAAAATTTTAATGTACATGCAATTAACTATATCAGTATTTTTTTGACTTTGCATTTGTTTTGTTATTGAAGGCTTTTACTTTCCCTGATATTATAGAACTATTTTTCCAGTTTCTCCCAAAATGTTTATAACTTGAGGTCTTAATATTTATTCTTTTTTCTATTTAGACTTTACTTTATATTCAATACACAACAGGGTTCTTATGTTTTATTTATTTGTTTGTTTTATATGGATAATGTTTTTCCAACCTAATTTAGGAAATTTTTGAATCTTTGCCCAGTAATTTGAATTTTATCTTCAGCATCTATACTCAGATGCATTGTCCTGTCTATTCCTTCACTAATTCGCATTGGTTTAATGCTGTAGCTTTTGATATGTTTTTCTGTATTATGAGATTTTTTAAAAAACCTCCACCAGTTATTCTTCTTATTCACAGCTTTTGGGCTATTCTCACAGAATTGTGTAATGATAAATTTTGGAACCAGCTTATAATGATCCACAAAAATCATCTTGTGATGTGAACGAGATTGCAGTTTGATTTTTGGAAAACTGATATGCTTTGCAATAAACATTATCATTGACGAGCATACTATATGTTTGGATAACCTTTGGGTAAACTTCTTTTTATATGTCTGAAATTCTCAGGCATTTATCTTACTTAATGATTATTGTTATGTATTTCATGATAAAATGAGAATAATAATTTGTCACTTAAAATTTTTCCTTCAAGTAAACCACACAGATATTTGCCCTTTTTCAAGAGATAAATTTAGCATCATTGAAAGACTAGAAACATGTAATGCTTAGAACTTTCTATGCCAAACCTCTATTCATGACTGCACCAGTTTGCTATTTATTTTTGTTTTTGTTCTTGCTGTTCATTGGTTTTGGTTTGATTTTTTTTTTGTTTTTGTTATTTAAAAATAGAGACAGATTGTAATTTTTGAAATAGCAATATGAAGACCTTAGTGACAAAAATTATTTAACTGATAAAAATTACTTAAATAGAAACAGCCCTTTAAAGTCTGGAAGTTGTCCTAAGGGCATACAGTAAATGGGAAACAGGTACAACTATGACTTTCAAGACCTGCCTCTGTCCCCAACCTCTCCCAGGTCAGCGAAGTGCAGACCTGCTCCAAGCAGGAGGGACTAAGTTGTGTTTCCCGCTGCCCATCCAGGGCGACATATGCAGCAGGTATCTTTCATTTTCCACGGCTCCATGTTGCAGCAGCTCTATTCCAAGCAGACGTGGTGAAGAGGACTGATATCCCCTTTCACCACCTAGCACACACATGTGCAGTGGATCCTCTATCTCAGGCATAGAAGGCTGAAAATCCTGGGTCTTCATAGACCTCCATCCCAGCTGGATTATAGAATGTAAGTTCCACTTTAAGAGGGGCAATCCAAGAAGATCAAGGGCTACCATCCCCACCCAGGGATCCATGCCATAGACCAGGGGCTTCACTCCAGGACAAGTGGGACACTATCTCTACCACCAGCTTCCTTGCGGTAGTGTGTAAAGATCCTGCTCAGGGGAAGGCCAAGACCACAAGTACAAAGAATTTTGTAGCTTTCTGTAAGCACACTAAATTTATTTGGAACAGAGAGTGGGGAAGTCCATGCCAAAAGATATTGTCAATATAATAATAGAGATGTTAATGGTGACTAATTAAGAGTAGGCTGGTAGCCATGATAATTCTGGCAACATGTGAAACAGTGGACCAGCTAGACATTCAACAAGAGAGAACCAGGAAAGGGGACAGGAAAAAGAGGCCTCCTTGGACCAGAGTTGAATCAAATATGGCTCCAGCCCGCCCATGATAAAGCCTGTGTGATACTGTGATTTATAATACGAAGTATATATTTGGTTTTATCCCAGGTCCTGGAAGAGAGCTACTAAAACCCTTTAAATTTCATAAGTAAAAGGAGTCATAAAGGTATGTTTGTTAGATTAACGAGGTGACCTTTGGAAAGGCCCTACATCACTAAAGGACTCAGCTGGCTACCGGCAGAAGCAGTCCAGTGATTAGAAGTTTAAAACTTCCAGTCCAGCACCATCATTCCCTCCTGGGAAAGGAGAAGAGCTGGAAATTAAGTTTAACTATCAATGGTCAATGACTAAATCAGTTGTGTCTATATAATCAAGCTCTGTTAAAAATGTATTTAGAAAGCTTCTAGGTTGGAGAACAAGTGGGATTGAGGAAAAGCCGCACACTCAGAGAACATGGCACCTCACGCCCTTTTTCCCATACCCAGCCCAATGTGCTTTTCCATCAGGCTGTTTGAGTCGTGTCTCCTTGTCATAAGCCAGTGACCTAGGAAGTAAAATGTTTCTCTGAGTTTTCAAGATTCATGCATGTTGCGTCATGAATCAATATTTCATTACTATGGATACGATGTGGACATACTACAGTTTGTTTGCCTGCTTATTGGTTGATGGACATTTGTGTCCTCTCCACTTTCCAACTATTATGAATAATGAAGACCTTAGTGACAAAAATTATTTAACTGATAAAAATTACTTAAATAGAAACAGCCCTTTAAAGTCTGGCAAATAAAATGATTTGCCATAAGGACTTACGTATTTTTTTATTAAACTCTTGTTTTCAGTTCATTTGAATATACCTAAGAGTGGAATTTCTAAGTCTTATGGTAAATTCTATGTTTAACTTTTTGAGGAATCAGCAAACTGTTTTCTAATTTCTCGATACTTTTGTGAATTTTGTGCATTTTTTAAATTAAGAATTATTTGGATGTCTTCTAGTCACAAATGCCTGTTTCATATATCACTAGCTTCTCTGCAGCCCCTTGTTTTCTGTCTGTCTTGCCATTCACCAGATTTCACCACCCAACATCTGTCTACAGAACAGTTTCTCTGATATTCACATTAAGTGGAAGGGCAGGTGCTCTTTCTTGTAACATTCAAGTGAGGTCAGTTGCTACTCAACTTTGCTGCTGTTTATACATGTCCACATCCAACTACGAAGGCCTGTTAAACAAAAAGCTAATGGCTAAAACATTGTACATATTTTCACCTTAATTAAACTGAAGGACAGAGTCTACATGTGTGTTTCTTAACACCGACATTAGGAATGTCAAAAATATTTGACAAATATACTTATTTTAATCATGTGATATTTTCACCCTTATTTAAGGTTTCTATTAATTGTTACTCATGAAATGGTTTATTAACCTTAGTTCACCCAAAGTTACAGGTAGCTAGGACAAACACTTGGAACTGGCCAAGATAATGTATAGCCATTAAATAAAATGTGCATCAAATGAAAACAAACATGTAATTCCTTTCCAATTTCACAATGACAATGTTAGCAACCAAATTAAAACTCAATTATAGAGAGATCAGTTTCTGCTCTACCAAGTGGCAAAATCAGACTTCTTTTTATTCCAAATACTGCATTTATTTTGAGACAAATATGCATATTTAAGCCTTGTCAGTATTTTCCCTTCTTGTTTTATTTTATGAAGCTCTTGCCTACTTATGTGAGTCTATATAACTATTTCATTTGTCTTGGACTGAAAGCTTTAATGGTGATTTGACATTAAAATAAGGAATAAGAGTCAATAAATGTGATCTTCTCTCATGATTCTAACAAGTGAGATAGCCCACAGGGAATAATTTCAAAGGCATATTTGGTGGATTGAATCACACTAGGCACACCATAAAAGAAGTCAATTCAGTCCAAGTGTGATTGAGATTGACTTTTTCTAAATACCAGAATTACCAGATGATCCACTCACTGCAGTTCAGGCCTCAGACTTTGCAGGGGCAGGATGTTGCCACTCTTTGCCATGTTCCACTTCCTCTGGGCCGAGCCTGTGTGTCACAGAGAGGAGTTGGGTCAGGGGGACGGGAATGAATGCCACAACCCGTTAGAAATCTGTGGCCCACAGCTGGGCTACTTGACATCTGTAGATGTTCACAGCCTGCAAACCCACCAGGGACAGTGACATGCAGCTCCAGAAATTTGAGTGCTCTTCCCCACCTGTCTTGTCCAGACCGTCCCCATGGATCAGGATCTGAATGTGGAGGAATATTTGGACATTGCCCAGAATGTTTGCAGAGGCCCCTGGAGTGACTGCTCTGTGAAACAAGGCTGGGGTGCGGCTCCTACCGAATGCTGAGCATCACTGTTCTCCCAGAGGTCCTTCAATTGTGATGAATCAATGCTTCCTATTTTGTTATAAGTCATTAGATCAATTCCTAGAGACAAGTGGTTCTTTTACTAATTTTAACATCTGTTTAACATCTGTTTCTCAGGGGGAGAGTTTTCACTGAGCTCCTAATCCACCTTTTCTAAAAGTCCAATCTGCCTGGGTTTTAAACTCAGTTTCCCAACACTGTTAACTTTCAAACCTTGATAAATCACTTTGGCTTAATTTCTTCACCTGTAAAGTAAAAATACCATTAGTATATACCTCATTGAGGTATTGTGAGAATAAAATGATTTGATTTTTGTAACACATTTGGAACATTGCCTAGAAGAGAGTATATGCTGCTTTGAATTTGGTGACCTTCCTGTCTCAGTATCTAAGTTTTAGACACCTGGCACCACTTACCTACACATACACAAAAGCCTGTGACTTGCCATTGAATACTAGGATAAAAATTACATCAGTAAGAACCAGGGGTACATCCACCTTCATTCATTTCTCTTTGAAGGAATGACCTACCCACTATTAAAAAAATTTTAAAAAGCATTGCCCAGTGAATATCAAGTGCCAACCAATCAGAGCAATCACCGCTTTATCCTCAAGAGGAAGAAGTAAGAAGAATGGAGCAGGTGCTTGAATTCTTAAATGGCTCTCTTAAACTTCCCACCTTGTGGGAGAATATGACTAGTGTACATTTTGTGGAAAATAGGAAGAAGCAGGACTAATAACTCTTTTTTCCTACCAACAGTTAATGCTCACATTAGGTACATTTTTATTTCATTTGCTTATTTTTGCCTGCATTTATTTGCAGCTCCTTCAAACAAATATGCAAAAATTCTTTGATGAGCACAGCAACAGAAAATTTCTATTATTGATATACTTGTTATTTTTCTGTGCCAATCTTAAACTTCTATTATTACAGTTAAACATGCATTCTCTTCACTAAGCCCCTGACAAGGTGATTTGAAAGGTACAGACTAACCTACGTATACTGAATCATATAAACCTAACAGGAAGGGGGAGAGAAACCAATTATAAAGAAAATAACAAGTCAGAAAAACTGAATAAAAGATTTAACATACAGGCAAAGAAATTGTGATGACAAACTATTTAAAAATTAGAAATAATTTTGGTTAAAAATATTTACAGAAATATTTTGAAATTGCAAATAAAAAGATGCTTATTTAGAGAATAGTCCCATTATAAGTGTTTTACTTTGGCTTTAAAATAACTTTCTATCCTAATTTTGTTTTGGTATAATTGCAAAACAACACTGATTTATAATAGTTTTATATTCATTTGTTAATAATATTTTTACAGAAATGTTTTAAGATCTAGGATTCCTTTATAAATTTAACATGTAACTCAACATTCTGTGGCATATTCTGGGTCTGCTAGATTATTCTTTATGCTTTCCTAGTATCATAAACCAAGAGTACATTTATTTATAGCATTTGTTTGAGAGTGTATATATCCTGGCGTTTTTTATTTTTAGCTTTGTAAGGGGTAGAACAACAGTTGAATAGAAGAGTCTATTAACCCCATACTAGAGTTCCAATCCACTAGTCCTTTGACAATTAGTTACATTGACTCTGCTAACATGGATACCGAATATCTATAAGAAAAACAAATTGGTTTCTAGAAAAAGCACTCCCAACAAGGAGATTCTAGTACTCCTAAGGTTTTTCCACAAAGTAATTGTGTAGTTGGAGCTTGACATTTGAAGATACATGACTCAGTGTTCTCATCTGCAAAATGAGTTGACAATATCAGGACCCAAACCTAACTGGTGCTAGACATCAGAATTACCTGGGGGCTGTCTAAAGCAGACAGTCCTGGGAATCACCCAGGAGATACTAAATCTCGTGAGATGTGTTCTAGAAAACCTGTCTTATAATTTATCGATTGATTCCTGGCAAGCCAGACTTATGGATCTAAGTTCTGAAAATTCTGGGTCAGATAATGTCTCAGCTTCCTTTACACAGAACTGCATGCAGTTTCCATCACAAGTGAAAATGGTCAACAGTATTTCCTTCAACTTTCTGCCTTAATCTTTATGGTGTATCTTTGCTGCTAGCAATTCCTTCAAGAATTTTTAGAAAATTCTTTTTTAAAAAATCAAAGGATATTACTGAGTCACAAGGACGTTAGAGGTAGAAGAGATTTTAGACTTAAAGTGGCTCTTAAAGGGAAGGCCATATGACAGTGTGCCATCCCTTGAGTTGGGCACATGCTGTTGCTGATCCATTGTTACTCATGTAAATGATGACCCGGTGCTGTCTGAGGGTGAAGCAAGTTCAGCTGGCAGTTTCTTTTCATTTATGGTTAATAATCCAATTGCATTTTAATAGGAAAATCTTATTCATGTTATACAGATATCTTAAAGCTCCATTATTGTAGGTACTATTTATCATGTATTAACCAAATTTTCACAAATATTATGAGATACTGTGGAGTAAATCCATACTAGCCAAATACTAAACTGTATAATGGCCTCAACAGTTTCAGGTAACTCAAGGGATAAAGATTAACTTGTGCTACCTTGGGTCCAATTTAAATTTTATGATTCTTTGTGTAATGAGGGTGTAAAGCGTCCTCAGGCTCAGATATGCTGCCGTTATGAGGGTGTGGTGCCCCACTCAGATATCAGATAAGCACAAGTTTACTTCCCTTTGCTCCACAGAGCTAAGGAGAAAAGGGGGCCAGTTTACAAGTTTACAAGAGACTTGATAAAAGTTACTGCACTACCTTCATGCCTACCAGCTGTTCATAGCTAAATCAGGACAATCAGCCTCCTTTTAGTCTCTGTTTTAAGTACACGTAGACAATCATAAACACTACCTTTTTTCCTTTAGACTTGGCATTCAACTATGTGACCACTTATCAGAATCACAGGCCATTCTCCACCCAGAATTAAAAGTAAATTGGATATTTTGAATTCTTTCCACTGCCAACACATTTCTGGGTACCATTTGCTATCAAGACATTACACAAGCTGTTCCTAATTTAGTGACTATTTGTGCCAGAACATAAATTTCAAGGTCAGCTCAAAGTCAGGCAGCATTTCCCCAGGGAACACGGGAGCCTGAGTGAAATTCCTTGGCAGTTCTCACCAAGTGATAGTCCCACCTTCTACGGGCTTCTGTGTGAGAGCTGAAGAGGTACTTATTTCAAAGTGTCAGAGACAGGAGCTCAGCTTCAGAGAGATCATATTCTTTGTTATAATTGCACACTACTTTTTTAATTTATACAAATAATGTATGAATTTAAAGTCAAGATACTTATTAAAATGTTCGTGGAGAGTATCTGTGATCTGAAAAGGCAGCAGAGGGCTTTTGAGCTTTCTGAAGTGGAGGCTCAGGCTCTGTCTATACTTACAAAAAATGACCGAAACCCTGTCCTGTAGACTCTTTCACTGCTCCTCCTGAAGATCAATACAATTTTCTGCATGATCAGTTTGCTGAAGCGATCAGTATCGACCATGATGGCACACTAAATTAATGTATCAGCAATTTCGTTTCTAACTGTACGCACACCAACTGTCATCGACCAGATGCTGCCAGGGCAGAAACCGGGTGTTTCAGAAGGCACAGTCACCATTTCAGGCCACAGGGGCATCATTTAGTGAAATGGAATGGCTGTGTTACTTTCTAGGAGAAACTTGTGTGCTGAGATAATCTGACTGCTACTACATATTGGTAACAAAGTCAAGCAATCCATTATATGATAGGAGTGGATATACATCTTGGAGAATGAAAGAAAACTAGACACCATTTTATTTTTTTAAAAAAAGTCAAGGTTCTTAAGTCAGTAACTTAAACGCTCAGTACTTTGTATTGTGATAGTCAAGAATTTGAGTAGGGTTTACTCTTGAAACAGCCCCACACTCATGAGCACACATACACATGCACACTCATGACCTGAGTCTGGACCTCCCACAGATGGAAGACCAGCATTCATCCAGGAAGGGGGAAATAGTCACCTTTCCCTTCTCTCTTTCATTGTGGACAAAGGCTATCTCTCTATTCCTCTCCTCCAGTTTTTGGTCCATCCAGGGAGGATAGAGTGCAAGGAGGGAGATGAAATAGCACCACAGGCCAGATCTAACTTGAAAGTTAAGGGACAGTTCTGCCTGTATCAAGAGCTGCAGTCTTGATGGTTTACCAGGTTCTTCAGCATCCCTCCAGGCCTGCAGACAGGATCTCTTACCTGCAGTTCTTCAAATGCAGTTATTATTCATCTTCTTGCATCTCCTGCCTGATTCATCCTCACTCCCCAGGAATCCTGTAAATACCTCTGGCTTTTCTGGTGAGGTCTGTTTTGCCTCCAGCAGTCCTCTTCACCTCCTAGGAACACAGTCACTTTGCCCAGACTCTAGGAGTAGACGTAGCTGCTACTCCTTGCCTCCCTCTGCAGCTGCTGCCCCACCTGACTCTTGTCCTTCAGATTGCTCAGGCAATTGATTGGACTGAAGCTATGCAATTCTGATTTTACACAGCATTTCATTTTGAACTAAAAACTCTCTTGAGGGACAAAAATAGGATGTCATGAGCTACCTGAGACAGCTTTGCATTACTTTTCCTATAACATGGAAAACCACAAACTCATTGACGCATGTAGGTAATGATAGAAAAGCTCTGAGATCATACCATTTGCAGAGTAAAGGAGGGTGTCTTTTATATGATTGTATACATTTTTACTTATTTATTGTTTGTTTATCTCTCCAACTGAGGGTTCCACTGCAGCTCCAATGCCTGCCATCTCCTTTGTGAATGAATGATTGAATGAATAAATGTTATTTTGGAAAGCCTGGGGTTATGCCTCTTCCTTTCCAGTAGGCTGTAGGCTTCACAGAGTCAGAGAATTTTGTGGGTTTTATTCACTGAATAGTCCCTGTAACAAAGAAGATGTCTTTCAATGAGCATTTGTTGACTAGAATGAATGAATGCTTGATATAACCTGAGCAGAAGGAAATAATTCTTTAATTGTTACTTTTAGGTAGAGGGAGAGTAGCTATAGATTAGAGGAAGAGGTTCAGTCCTTTTCCAAGTGACTTTGAACATTATATGTGAAAACAAGTACACCAATCTTTCACATTTGTGGGAGTTTGGAGGGTTTTATTATATTCAAATGATAAGCATCAAACTAACTCTCAAGGGATAACTCCCTATGTTGTAAAATATAAATATTGTTTCTCTAAAATATATTCCCACAGTCGTGAGTCACCTACTGATGAGGATATTTTCTGAGAAATGCAATATTAGGTGATTTTATTGTGTGAACATCATAAAGTGTACTTACACAAACCTAGACGGTGTAGCCTTCTGCACACCCAGGCTATGTGTTAAAACCTATTGATCATAGGCTGCAATTCTAATGTTACCGCACTGAACACTGTCCAGGGGTGTCCAAACTTTTGTGATTCTTGGCCACATTGGAAGAAGTAGAGTTGTCTTGGGCCGCACATTAAATGCACAAATACTAATGAAAATTGATGAGCAAAAAAAAAGTTTTTAAGTAAATTTATGATTTTGTGTTGGGCCATGTTCATAGCTATCCTGGGCCACATGCGGCCCATGGGCCATGGGTTGGACACCCCTGCCATGTAGACAGTTGTAACACAATGGTAGACATTTGTATGTGTGAACATAAAAAAGATGCAGTAAAAATGCTTACGAGAGAAAAATGGTATACTCTAGGGGTGCTCAGCATGAATGGAGCTAGCTAGCGTGAGTAAACATTGCTCTGGGTGAGTCAGTGCGTAGTGACTGAAGGTGAAGGCCTAGGACGTTACTGTGCATCATTGTAGACTTTATAATCACTGTACACTTAGGTGACACTAAATTCATAAAAATACCTTTCTTTCTACAGTAATATATTAACCTTAGTGTACTGCAACTATTTTTACTTCATAAACTTTTAATTTTTTAATTCTGTTGTAATAAAATTTAGCTTAGAATACAAATGCAGAGTACAGCTGTAAAAATATTTTATTTCTTTATACCCTTACTCTATAAGCTTTTTTATATTTTAAAAATGTTTATTTATTTATTCACTTTTTAAAGTTTTTGTGAAAAACTAACATGCGAACAAACTTTAGCCCAAGGCTACACAGGGTCAAGATCATCAGTCTTACTGTTTTCTACCTCCATATCTTTTTTAATCATATATTTGCTTAGAAACAGATAATGCATCATGCACATTTCCCTCTATTAATGAAAAACGTTCAGTGTTAGGGTCCATGTTTTCACATTTTAAAGAGTTTGTTGAGGTCTGCAAAAACTTCTGCTAACCCTTCACTGTGAGGTTTTTTGGAGGTGCTTTTTCTTCTCCCGCAGTTTTCTTTTCTCTTGCCGCTTCTCCTGCTATGTGTTCTTATTCCAGTTCCTACACCCCTCATCAGCTAATTCCTCAGGAATGACCTTTGGGGGCTCCTCAACGTCATCCTCACCCACACCCACACCCAGGGTAAAGTTGTTTGCCATCTCAACCACAGTCTTGTTGAATTTTGCAGCCTCCTTATTCTCAGCAAAAGTTTTAAAGTCGAGGACAAACTTTGTGAGTGTCTTCTTCCAGGTACTATTCACATACTCCTTGGTGACATTGCCCCAAGCCTACGCAAGGTTTGGGATGCAGTTACAGATGTTGTGATCCTTCTAGAATTGCATTAGTGTCTCCTCAGTTGCAGCCACCATCAGAGCAAAGGCTCTCCTCAGGTCATAGACCTTAAAAGCTACTATAATTCCTTAGTTCATTGGTTGAATTAAAGAGATGGTGTTTAGACAGAGAAACAAAACTTTGATATTGGGATGAAGATTACCCAAAAAAGATGATGTCCTGGAACACAATCAGTAATAAGCAAAATCTGGAAATGTATATTATTCTCCAAATAGTACTCTATTTTGCTGGCATAGAAACTTAGGAGAGCATCTTGGAAGAAGAGCGGAAGCATGACAATTTCTTATTGATCCCATAGCACAGCAGCAGCCTGTGCTCACTGAAATTCTGAAAGGTCCTGGGATTCTCATTGTACCAGATCACAAAGAGTTTCACTGTGCAGCCTGCAACATTGCCCCAGGCAAGACTATTAGCCTGTCTTTCACATCTTGAAGAGGTGGCATTGAATTGTCCTTTTTGCGATAAAGATCCCTTCAGGCCTCCATTTTCAGATTAGAGAGATTTCATCCATATTGAACATTTACCCTGGCAAGTAATTTCCCTCCATAATCAGTTTATTTATACTTTCTATACTCTCAGACTTGTTACTTACTTTCTCATTGTATGACAAATAGTGATTCTTAAATTGTTGAAACCACCCAGAGCTAGTAGTAAATTCAGCATCATGATCAGGTCCAACCTTTTCTTTCATCATCACAAACTTCTTGTGTTGGCCATGATCATAATGGTGCTGAGAGGGATGGGCTTCTGTGTCTGGTTTTAGTCTGGGCCAGTAGGTGCTTCTAGGTCTGACATAGGCCCTTCTCAAATACTTGTTTCTCTCATTGCCTTCAGTGAAGAAGACCCTTGAACAGCTTCCACCACTTTTTTCTTGTTCTTCAAGATCATAGCGTCTGTGGAAAGGGACATGCCTGACTGACAAGCAATAAGCATCATTGATTTCCCACCTTTGTCATCCGTAAATTACTTTGAATTTTGTTTCCAGGTAGATCACTCAATGTGGCCTTTTAAAGGCGACATCAACAGTGGGTTTTCTACTCTTAGCTTCCATAGTGAACAAACAACATGAGATCAAATCAAACACAGGAAAGAATGATGCAATCAAGAGACTCAATAAATACAAGATGTATGATGCTGCTGCCTGCATAACACAGCATACTGTTTTACGGCAAATGTTTTTATATATAAGGAGAAATAGTGCACTGTAAAAGAACAATAAAAGTGCAGTTCAATAAACACATATGCTAGTTATGTTGTTGTTTGTTATCATTATCAAGTATTATGCACTGTGCACATAATTGTATGTGCTACACTTGTATAAGACCGGCAGCACAGTAGGTCTGTGCACACCCACATCACCACACGCACATGCATGTGCTGTGCTATGACCTAACAGTACCTATGGTGTCACTAGATTAGAAATTTTAAGCTCCACTATAATCTTATGGGACCACCATATTGTATGCAGTCCCTCATTGACCAAAATGTCATTATGCAGTACGTGACTATATATTTTTAACATATAATCAAATTAGTCACAGAACTCAAATATTGTCTTTTGTCTCACATATCGTTCTATGAGGTTTGAGGATATCCCACTGATACCATAATTTTCTTGACTGTATGTATACGTGTTTGTGTTTTCTTTGTCAGTTGATTTCTGGAGAGAGTTTGATTATTTTGCCTGCCAAGTCTTCCTTTGCAAACTTTAATCCCATGCAATTCCTGTGAATGAAATTGCTGATATTGGCCAGTGTTACCATATTTTCCAGCTAATGTTGTTAAAATTCTACTACTTGCTATTTTACTTGTTAGGTTGTCCCAGGAAAAGCAGATTTTATTTCTATTTAGTTTCAAAAATATCTTCACAACTTTTTTGAAGAAGTTTAAAGTGCTTTGGTATATATTTTTAGTTGTGTTGTAAATCAAGTCTCACATTTGGATTTAATTTTAAGAATATATGACAGCTACAGTATAAATATAGTGATTTATTTCTGCTTCAGACTTTTTAGTTCAGCAGCTCCTAAATAAGAACACACTTTCTAATTAGTTTTCAAATTTCAATTAGAATGCTCTAATAATTCTTAGCTCCCTGACATTTCACTTGGCAAGAGGAATAAATGTAGTAAAATTCCTAAGTGGAAGGCTAGTAAGAGCAAAGTATTAAAGTCACCGAGTTAACTAATGCAAGTAAATGTAAATTTATATCCTTGGAGACTCTAATTATTTGTTAATTAGGTGCCAATTGACTGCTGAAGAATATTTACTGAAGTTGAACAACAAAGATATGTCTATTACCATATATACTTGTTTGTCAAGAACTCTGCCCTTCATAATTGTGCCATTGATTAAACATGAATAAATTTCTCTAGAAATCAGATTTGCATATTCATCCTACCACAAAGAGGCCTTCATTCTAAGTGATATTATGTATGCTTTCTCTCTGAGTAACCAGATTCCTGTTTGTTATGAAACAGATAATAGTCCCAATGCATTGGCATGAGAAAAAGATGAAACCACATTTCCCCATTCTTATGCAGCTTTTATATGTATGACTTTACAGATTAGTAATTTCTTTTATATTTTATATTAAAAATTTCAAAAGAAACACTTCCCTCCCAAATCTGTACTACACTATGTACAAAGTTGAAAATTACTCATTTAAAATCCTTCTTTCTCTTTAACATTGGAATGTATAAAGGGAAAATTAAAGAGATCAGTCACATGAGATTCTAAGATTTTGTTGCCAGAACAATCTGTACCTCTCGAAAGCAACCTTGAGATTTTAGTCTGAGGGAAAAAAAAACAAGTTAGCCACTAAACATTCACTCTTCTTGCTTTCAAAATACCAGCATTCATGTTCATGTGAATTGAAGAATGTGTAGACCAGTCTTTCCAACTTAAAGAACACAGTCAGAAATGGTGCTTCCTGAGGGAATAGAGCCTTTCTGGTAAAGAACACTTTCCAAGTTGCTGGAAGAAATGCCAATATCATAAAGACTGTAAGGTTGATACTGGAAAGGACCCAACAGTGCCACAGATGTCTTTATTTAGAAGGGATAGAAATCATGGAGTTGCATTACACTATAGTAAAGTTGTAGAGAAAGGTTGTTGTTTCCTACATGGCTTTTAAAAAATAGTTCGTACATACAGAGTACAACACCATGTTTTAGAAAGGTAGCCCTGGCTGCTGTAGTTCAATGGATTGAGCGTGGGTCTGTGAACCAAAGAGTTGCCGGTTCAATAACCAGTCAGGGCATATGCCTGTGTTGTGGGCCAGGTCCCCAGTAGGGGGCATGCAAGAGTCAACCACACATTGATGTTTCTCTCCCTCTGTCTTTCTCTTCCTCTCTCTCTAAAAATCAATAAAATCTTTAAAAAAGAGAAAGAGGCAATATAAGATTTTTAAAATAGATTCATACTTTCCAATTATTTTCTTCTTTGAAAATGAAACAACCTATGTGTCTCAGTTTCACTATAAATAATTCTGATTCTCTTCCTTCACTCCAAATTTTTCTTGCGAACCTTCAGGTAGATATAGATATGCAGGGGTAAAATATACAAATAAACAAAATACCACAGATACACTCTACAGCAACATGTCTTTGATTTTCTTGTTGGATGCATACTTTACCAATGTTTTTTGTGATGTTTATTATATATTTCTCTCTCAACTCTACACCCATAATCAAATGTAAATTTATACTTAAATTTAAAGCTTTTTATTTAAGAAAGAATATTCTAATTAATTTCAAGTAACTTAGAACTGCTTCCTGAATTTGAAAGAAAATCCAATACATATCTCTATCAAGTATATATTTAAAGAAATGAGAAGTTAAAGGTTTGGAGAGAATAAATGGACACTTCCAGACACTTCTGGAAGAAACAACAAAATTGTAATAAAGGGTTTGGGATTCAAGGGGGATCAGACCTATCAGTTCATACTATATTCTTAAATAATATTATGCAAACAGATGTATCTTTTTAGAATTTCGGATTATGAATTAAATATATACTGTATTAGTTAATCACTGTGTAATATGTTGCCCCCAAAACAACAGCTTAAAACACATACATTGTTTATCTCACAGTTTCTGAGGGTCAGGAATCTGGGAACGGTTTGCATGTGTCCTCTATCTTAGGGCCTCTCACACAGCTGCAATCAAGGTGTTGGCCGTGGCCATAGTCTCAGCTGAAAGTTCAACTGGAGAAGGATCCATTTCCAAGCTTACTCACACAGCTATTGGCAGGATTCAGTTCCTCATGGACTGTTGGCCTAAGGGTCTCGGTTTCTTAGTGACTTTTGGCCAGAAGTTACCATAAGTTCCTTGCCACGTGGACCTTTTCAACATGGCAGCTTGCTTCCCTGAAGAATGCTTATCTATCTGAATTCAGGTCAGTTTTAGTTGCCTTTCCATATTGATTGTAACTGGCAATTACTAGATAGAGGAACTCTAATAAATATAGTTTCAATTAAACTCTTACTAAGAACAGCTTAGTTTGGCTACTGTATTTTGTAGCTTCTCAAGGGACTAATGACATTTGCCTGAAAACATAATCTGTCTCGATCTGTGTTATAAAGATTAGAGGAAAGCAATACATCAAGTGCCTGGCACCACTCATGCTCAGTGACAACGATGCCTAGTGTACAGGTATTGAAAAAAGTTAGTTCCCATTTTCTTTCCTTTTTCTAAACATTTATGCATTTTGAGATAATACTGATGATAGTAGCCAATCTTTTCCAGTTGACATTTTTTCTAGTTTGTGATCATTATCTTAATTCAGAATTCTCTATTTCTATCTGAACAACATAGTATCAGCATCCCTAGACACTTCTTCAATCGATTCTAAAATCTAAACCATCATTTTAAACTTTTGGAAGTGCAAATCTGACTATGTCACCTGTGTTACTTCTCTGCGCATTTTTTCAGTGCCTCCCTTTTACCTAAAAAATAAATGCACAGTTCTTGAATATTTTGCCCTCAATAAGCTAATATCAGATTCCATTCTGGATTTGTCTCCTAAAGTGTCCTAAAAATACCCTATATTCCACTAAAACTCTATTTCTCATTATTGTCTGAACATGCAATGTACTTTTTCATATCTCTGCTATTTTTTCCTAACTGGAATACACAACTTCTAGCCTGATCTGTCAAAACCCTATCTGCTTTTTAAGCTTAGCTTGCACCATACCCCATAGAGTCCTCCATAGTCTCCAAGACAAAAATGTCCCCTCACACCTTAGGAACCTCAAAGCATGTTATTATACACATATATAGTATTCACCATAGTTATTTATAAATATGCCAGAATTTATGCATTACACTATAAGCCATTTAGAGGTAAAAGCCATATCCCATTAATTCTCTACTTCTCCTAGCACCCACTGTGGTACCTTGTTTAAGGTAGAAACCCAATCATTGTGTTTTGAAAGAACAAATGAACACATAGGTAATGCTTCATGCATGCCTTCATAATTTGTTTCAATATCCAGTTAATGTTTTATATTACCTAAATTTGCTATTTAAAGAATTTCTTTGATTTGACTTTGAGAAAACAAGTGGTTATTTATTATTGAGTGGTTATTTTTTTGTCACATAATGTTAGGCCTTTTTTTAAAAAAAGCATAGTATCTCCTTTACCTGCGTTATGAAGTTGATATAATAATTGTTGGATTTTTTTTTAATTTGTGAAAACTGAGGTGCTTAAATAATACTGTATATAATAACTTAGAAGTTGCAGAACTAGGGAAATTCATGCCTTTTTGAGCTAAAACTACATATTCTTTGCACGATGTTGTACTTTTCTGCTTTCTACCATAGTATCTACCAGCATTGTGTATTTCGAAACCGAAGGGTGTGTACTTTGCCTCCCACTGGTTCTACCACCCTATTTTGCTTATGACAAGTACTCAATAAATATTGCATAGATGACTAAATAAGCATAGACAAATTGAATAATTTTAACTCTCGGCAGGTCATAGACAACAAGATTCATCAAAGAAAATGCAAACCCAAAGAATTCTTTTCTGAATTTAGGATTCATATATTTATTCAGCAAATATTACTTGAGTTCACATTGTTTATACACAAAAATAAATAATTTATAGCCCTTGCCTCTGGGAGCTCAACCATAATATTTAAGAAAACCATCAGATAATAAATAGTAAACACTTACATAGCACTGAATTATGGGTGAGGTACTATTGTATGCGTTTTAGACATATCAAATCTTTTCAAACTGGAATGGTGAATATCTCATTTTTAGAGACAGGGAAACTAAACTTTAGAGTATTCAAATAACTTGTCCAAATTTATACAACTAAAATTTTTCGGTTAGTATTTGAGCCCTGGAAAATTGAAACTGGGTGCAAAGCAAGGGTCCACCAAAATAAGGCACAACACATGTTTGGGTGTTATAGGATAGGGGAAGTGGGTAATACGGATTAAGATCCTTTTCATAACAAAAAGGCAATCTAATAGCTGTGCTACTGTGCCAGGCAGAAGGTGTATGTGTATTCCAGAATGTGTCCGCACTCCTAATATAGCTGGGGGTTTGTCTGCACAAGAGGCAGGGAGGCAGAGCCCCAGTGTCCAGGAACTCTTGCCCTGACTAAAGATGGCAGTCGAGAGACTGTAAACTATCCAGGGAGACTGGCAAATGTAGCACCTTGTGGGAGGAGCCGAGTGTAAGGTCAGTAGGAGGTTCAGGATTTAAACTAAAGGCAGGCAAAGAGGGGGAAGAGGCTGGTCTGCCTTGAGGGCGGAGAAAATAAGTAGCAGCTGTGCTGATCTACAGGGAAGAGGGAAGCCAAGAGGGATTCTGCTATGAGTTCTGAGGGAGAAAGCAGAAAGTAGCTATGCAGTTTGTAGTCAGCATTCCACCGTGTAGCCTGGGCTATTAAGAAAGTGGAGCAGCCATGAGGAAGGAGCCATGAGGCAGTAGGGGTTCAGCAGTAGCAGCCATGAGGGAGAGAACAGCATGCTGCTGCTTTGATTGTGCCCGTTCTGGCTGACTCTGAGGCCACCAATGCCTCCCAGACCTGCTGCCTCCCAGACGTGGACTCTGGGGACTTAGGCCTTACAGAGAAATCACTTTCTTGGGACTTGTGCGTTTCCTGGAACATACCATGATCCAGTGCAGCACAGCACATATTTTCCTGTACTATTACACGGAGGCTGAGTACAACATACACTAGATCCTGAAGGGGAGAACTGCTGCAAGAGAATGGCAACTTTGAACCCCTTAAGTGTCCTTTCCAGAGGAGATAGAGAGAAGTGTGCAGCTGGCTTAAGGACAGACAAGGAGATGGGGAACTTTGGGGCTTGGTTTTGGTTTATAGTCTGGTGGGGAGCAAGGGAAGTGCTAGGTCTTATGGGAGAGCAGGTCTCTGAGCAGAAGCGCTCTCAGCTCCCCAGCCCCAAGTTTTCACCCTTGTAAATAAAAACCAGTTGCTTCCAACACTAATTGTTGGGTCATACCTCAGGGCACCGCATGTACAGGCCCCTGTTTGCTCAGTTACACCCTGAGTCCACACATATCTATGATGATAAAATGCTTCAAGTCCACACAGTAACTTCAAGTGCACAAATAGTTATTACAAAGGTAGATATGAGACAGGAAATAGGAAGGAGGAAACTCTGGAGGTGCCCCAGGGCTAAGATAAAGAACAATGATACAGGACAGAGACCCTATTCTAAGACTGCTTGTTCCCACTTTCTGGAAAAGTGCTGAATCATGGTGACTCATGAATGCACCTGCACAGAAAATGCTACATGACCCCTACTTCATTATAATAGCATTATAAAAAATTAACATTGTGCAACCCCCTCCTCTGGTGGCCAACTGAGGAAAATCATGGGAGACCACATGCACAGTACCTTTAAAGTAATATATTACTTGTACATGCACAATAAAAGCCCACCCAAACTAGCCAGGAAATGTCTGCCCTACAAGAATAGAGTCCCTCCAGCCCCTGAGGTCAATCTCTGCTCAGGATTGGCCTGCTCCCATGTTCTGTGAAGTGTACTATCACGTAATAAATCTGCTCTCTTTCTGCTATAAACTCTGTGTGTTTAGTTCAATTCTTTGTCTACAATCACCAAGAACCTGGTTACCTGTGCCCACCTGTGACAGATACAAATATGTTGTATTGATTTGCATAATTTGAGAAAAACAAATATTGTTTTAAGAATTCAGAAAGAAGGTGATTATTTCTTACAGGAAAGTTATGAAAAACTTATCCAGATAGAATTTCCACAGAAAGAGAGCAGAGAAAGATTGGGAGAGTGACATTAGTAAAATGAAACAAGGAAAAGCTGTTTTGTTTTTGGCTTTGAACCTGGAGAACAAATCAGACTGGCTGGAGTAACGATTCTAACTATAAAATTAGTGGCAAATAGGGGCAAATAGACAGATTTCAGAGGGTATAATTTGACAAGATAATGTGGGCAACATGGAACTATTGAACATTCCATACCAGAGGAGCCTTATTAATAAATGATAATTTATATAAATATTAATGTTGGAGATCAGCAGATGTCAGAATGAAGCAAGCCCTGGCAAAAAAAAACAAATTACCTTTCACTTGAGGATACGTTTATTGATTTTAGAGAGAGAGGTTGAGAGAGAAACATTGATTGGTTGCCTCCAGCATGCTCCCCGAGTAGGGACTGAACCCACAACCGAGGTGTGTCCCCTGACCTGGAATCAAACCCACAAACTTTTGGTGTATGGGACGACACTCCCATCAACTAAGCCGCCCTGCCAGGGCCCTGGAAAAATTTTATATAAGGAAAGGAAACATTTCATATTTTCAAAAGTTTAATTGAAAATTTTTATTCTTTATAGTCTTGGGAAAATGTTACAACCTAATATCCTCAGATAGGCACAGAAAGAGACATCCCAACCCAAACAAAATGACAGAAGAGAAGAAATGTGGTCCAGATTAAGTTTCTAAATGGAAATGATTGGGTGAGGGGTAACATTTATACAATTTTTCAAGTATTTTAGCAGCCATAAAATTTTAGTAGTAAGCTTAACATCTTGTGAAATGTATAAAAATTATGCCTTATTAAGCTGTCCAACCTCCTGCATTAGGGATTTTTCTGTTCTGTACATATTCTACAGTTGCAGATTTGGTAAATAGTGTACAGTTGGAACAAGCAGTTAATGATATCAAATGAACCAGTGCTATTTCCAGAACAGGTGAAATATCACATGTATAACTTTTCAGACTGCTTTCTAAAATAAAGTGGTACTGAGATTAGAACCATTACTACTTCCACTGTATAAATGCAGTCGCTTGAAATGGTATTTTCTTGTTGTTATAATCCTTTTGGAAAATGATATCTTTAACTTCAGTGATAAAGTGTATTTTTATTTTACTTATATCTTAAATCCTATGATATTTCAAAGTTGTTTTGGGGATGGTAATATTTTAAAAGAGAATTTATCAAAGGACCACAAGATTATGAAAACTAGATACATTTACAAAATGTCTTTTTTGTCATTGTTTATATTGTCTGCATATTTTTCATGTGGATAAATGTACACAGTGGGTTCATTTTATTTTTACATTAGGTCAATTTTATGTTATACTATCAGAGAAAATTTTTATTTCACAAGTAAGATAATCACTTTCCCCTTGACTCACCCTTATTTCTCTTCATCTTTTCCTCTCTCTTTTCAATCCAACCCTCCTACCCAGAAGGAATCATTCCAATCAAAATTTCTAAGAAAGTTCTTTTACAAGAAAACACCCTCTCCTTAAAATTATACAAAGGAAATTCACCTTATTACTCACTCTCTTCTTGCCACTTTATTAACATCCGTGTTAAATCAGTCCCCATTTGGAACCTTGTATTGTGCATGAATTATTCTGCATGAATGGCCTATTGTAATTCATGTCTTTTTTTCAGTTTCATTAAAACTGTATAGTTATATTGTTATTTAATAAGGCAGTTTTGCATTTATTTCCAAGTCTAGATAAGACATTTTGAATATGTCCAAAATGACTAGGCTAAAGATATTTTTTTGGTATAGTCCTTTTAAAACTAAGATAAAAATTTGTTTACTAGTAACCCACCAATTGTCTTCAATTTGTTCTGTATGCATTTCTTTTATAATTGATAACACAGGTGTGTTCTTTTTACACACCTGTGTGTGTGCCGTGAAATACATCATAGTATGCCAAATAAATTGAATAAAATTAAATTTTATGATGACCATCCAAGTGCATTAGCAATGAAAATGTTGACTTCATAATTTAGGTTTACAAATCACTGTGTATATTGCTTAATGCAAAACAATATGCAGTTCTGAGGATGTAAGTTTTGTCAGTTCAGGTATATTGGGAAAAATGCTAACTGTGGTCAATGTTTGATTAGTTATATAGTGGTTTGAAATCCTTCTGACTTGGTATCTGAACACACATAAACCAGTTGCATCAGGCTAGAGCAATGAACTGTTAATGTGGAGCATTTAACTGGAAGATTGGATTGTGAGGAGGTCTCTTAGCCATGATGCTCACAGGACACAGATTTTGCATGTAATCTGGCTCAACAAAACAGTTCATGAAACAGTTTCCCAGCAAGACTGTATCAGAAGGCAATGAGCCCTTGTGAAAACGCTTGTTGGGAGAAAAAAAATTTGGGTCTAGTCTAAGCCAACTTTAACACAATTGCCAAATTAACTAGATTTCTTTATTTTTGCCTCAAGAAGCATCATTTTAATCCGGAGAAACAAAGTTCAAAAGCAGACTGGGGGATATTTAAAAGCTTTATCTATTAGCAAGTTATAACCTAACATCTTTTTAGTAACTTGTAAGTCTAAATGTGCTTCCCAGACTCCTGTTCTTGCTTTTCTTTCTTGCTTCATCAAGCTGAACTTTGTTACGGTCTGTCTTCATTCTGAACTTATGATTCTTTTTCCCAACATTAAAGCAGCAAATTGTTTTAGTTGGTTTACTCCAACTATTATCAATGCCTAAGAGAATTATTATTTAGGCAAATTTATTTGAAGAATATGTACTTTATATTTGCTGGGGTAAAGCCTTAAAAGTCTAAATTCAGAATTGATTCTAAGAAACTGATAGTCTTGTTCAAATTCATAAGAGCTTTAATAGGAGAAACTTACAGACAAGGGCAAACTAGCTGCTCCCTGTGGTGGCTGGTCAGGCATTAACCACACCCCTCCCCGGACAGGGTCCCTTTTATAGGGGGTTAATAGTGAAACCATACGGTGGGTAGTCAGTCATATAGACCACCAGAAAGAACAATGCATTCCTAAGTTAACAGATAACATCAGGCAGTTATCACACTCTATACATTAGTTAACTTCCTTCCTGGGGCATGACTTATTTTTGGACAGAATTCTGGCTTTCTGGGTAGTCAGCCAAGCCTGAGCCTACAGAGAATTAAAGAGTCACAGAGGGTTAAACAGAGAGTCCAACATTTCTAGAATCCTTTGCCAAAGGAGCTGTATTGAATCTGAGTTTTCTCACAATCTCCATTTCTAGAAACTTCTAAATTTTGGACCAGTTAGTTAGGGAGTGCCATAGAGTAGCAAAAGTAGTGGCTACTACACCAACTAGGAAAGCCCATTAATGGATAGAAAATATCCAAGCAAGAAAATGTGGCAGATCTAGAACTCCAGCACCTACAGGACAAAACATAAAATAGAGCAAAGAAACCCAAAGTTGAAGAGCCTAAAAACAGATAATATTCATCTCCAAAGGAAACCTTTTTTTTTTTTTTGCTCCTTCTGAGGAATTTCATAGTTCCAGGTAATTATGAGTAAATGGTTCTACTGTAAGAAAGAGTATAGCCAAGGAGAAGTGAAAGAAAAGGGATTTTAGTGTTAGAACAGTAGCTGGCAAATTGAGAAATAATTCCATGGAAGCAAAAGTAGTTGAACTGAGTATAATAAAAAATGCACTCAGTTTCCTTGATATTGTTGAACAATTAAATCATGTGCTTATTCCACAATTGTATAACTTTGGCAGTCCTAAGGAGTCATATGTACATAAACTATCTTACTATTGTTAAATAACAATAATTCAATCTAGGTAATTTTAAAGATCAAATACGTGCTCTAAGGAGCTGTACAAAATTGAAAGCTTTTATGGGCCAAAGGAGAGAAAAGTGGGGATCATTTCACAGGTGTAGACCACCTCCCTATGGAGGACAAAAGGAATTGTCAGATGGACTACCTCACTAGTGCTGACTAGAAAGGTCCAGATTGATTGGTTGAGATTATATTCCTGGGAGAGACTAAAACTGCTATTTGATTAGGTATTAAATCTTGGGTTGGTGACATGGGCTTAGCACAAGTGACTCCATTTTGGACTTATTGTCTCTTTTTTAGCACTATAATCTGTTTCAGATTTGAAAATAATTAGGGTGTATTTGAATATTGTATCTATCCTGTTTATGGTATAAAAATAGTCAAATTAAATTCATTATTATACTCTGTAAAGATGTTGTTGAGGACATTGTCTACTGCAAAAAACAAGTCCAACATATTTATTTTATATGATTAGTGTCAGGAAAAGCTATGTTTAAGAACACACATGCTTTTTCTACTCTGACAATAAGTTAATAATTCATTTACTTCGCATCTGTTTAAAAATACAAACCATTTATTTTACTTAGGTACAGAATTTAAAATTCCAACCACAACTAAAGCCTGGAATTCAGAAATGAATAGGGTTTTATTTCAACAATTCCAATTTCCCTACCTATAAAATTCGAACAACTACTACAAACCACCAGCATCTGAAAAGTACAACTAAAAAATGTATGTGGAATAATAAAAGTAATGTCAGCAAACATTTGATGAATGCTTAGAACATCACAGTTAATGTGCTAAGCTCTTTACCTACTTTGTCTTGTTTAATACCTATAATGACCTTTGGAGAAAGATATTATAATTACACTATTTGACATCTAAAATTATTGAAGTTTGAAGAGGCTAAGTACTTGCCAAAGGTTAAAGACTTAAAGCCACTATATATACCTTTGGCTGATACCAATGTTTCCACTTTTAATCCCATAAATACAATAAGTCACTTGCATGAGATCAGGAAAACAGAATGATTATATTTAGGACACAGAATTGATAAAATGTTATGATTGATTGGCTATGGAGATAAGGAATAAAGATTTACTTCAGAGTTACCGATTTAGGCAAATAAATGGATGATGACATTACAGCAAGAACAAGTTTTGAGGAAGTCTATGATGGGCATGTTGAATGACAAGAGCCTGTAGGACATCAAAGTTAGATGTCTATCAGGCAGCAGGATAAAAGAGCCTGAACCGCAGGACAGAGGGATGTGTTTAGAAATCATTAGCCTGTAGCTACAAGTTGAATTCCTAAGGGTTAGTGAGATTGCCTGGGATAATGTACAGAGGAGAAAATAGGAGACCCAGAGACAGGTATGTGGAAGAGGAAATGCTATACAGACACTAAAAAGGGGCATCAGAAAGATAGGAGGACCAGAAAACATAAAACAATGACAGAGAAAGTCTTAGCAGAAACAAACACTGTCAAAGGCTAGAAAATTTATATGAATTGAAGACTAAAAATGATTATTTGATTGTCAAACGTTCAAAGGCTGAAAGAAAATTTCTAGAATTCTATGTTGAAAAAATAATTTTTATACATATAAATGAAAAAATTACCTATCTTTATTCTGAAGAAGCTATTAGAAAATAGTCACCAAAACCAGGCAATAATCCAAGAAAGAGAAAAATATGGGATATAAGAAACCGAGTTTTAGGAAATACTATATATATTTCAGAACAAAACCATTACCAAAGATAAATAAGAATATTATATAATGATAGAGGAGTCTATTTATCAAGAAAACAAAATAACCTTAAACATATATGTAGCTAATAAAAACCCTTACAAATACATGAAACAGAAACTAAGAGAAACAGAAGAAATGACAAAATCTCTGTTATAGTTGAGGATTTTATCACTCTCTGTCAGTAATAAATTCAATAATTATAGAGAAAACAGGTCATATAAGACCTGAACAACAAAAAAACCAGCAAATTATGGAAAAAGTGGCATTTATAGAACACTTTACCTGATAACAGAATGCACCTTACTTTCAATTACATATAAAATACCCATTTTCTTGACCTAAAAACAAGTCTTAATATTTTAAAAGTAATTAAAATCATACAAAATATGTTCTTTGACCACAATGAAATTATACTAGAAATCAATGATAAAAAGAAATTACAAAAACGTTTAAAAAGTAGACAAAGATGCACCAAAAAAATTACCAAACAATTTCACTGTTGAGCAAAGATGCATAATTCTTAAACAAAATATTAACAAATTTAATCTGTAATATTTAAATAATAAAATATATCATGAGCAATTGGTTTTTTCCCCAGGAACAAAAGGTTGATTCAACAGTTGAAAATAAAATATTTTAATTAACCACATCAATAGATTGAAAGAGGAAAATCATATGACTGATGGATGCAGAAAAAGCGTTTTTAAGAAGACAACCTCTTTACGACTAAAAAAAAAACTTTGCAATTTGAAAATAGAAGTACAACTCCTCACTTGATAAAAGACAGCCATGAACAACTTATTGTTGATATCACAAAAAGCAGTGAAATACTAAATATTTATCTTTTAAGATTGGAAAAAATGCAAGCAAGTCCACTCTCACTACTCCTATTCACCATTGTACTGGAGGTATTAAGTGCAATAAGATAAAAAAGGCATAGACTTGAACAAAAGAAATAATAATGGCCTAATTTTCAGACTACATGACTATCTAGGCAGTAGAGAATTAAAAAATGTATCTCAATGCTACTAGATCTAATACATCAGTTTAGCAAAGTTGCAAGAAACCAGGTCAATAAGTCCAAGTCAGTTGTATCTCTATATATTAGCAATAAACAGCTTCAAAATGAAATTTTAAAGGTACCAATTACAAAAACACCAAATTTAAAATACAGATTAATCTAATAAAATATATACGTGATTAGTCTGATGTATATTATAAAACTCCAATGAGAGAAATTTTAAAAGACCTATATAAGTGTTGAAATACACAATGTTCAGTGATTGATATCAGTCTCAAGGCAGTAGTAGCCAGATGCTAGATTTGCTTTGATTTTCTGCCATAGATTCAACTAGTAGAAGACAAAGAACTCAAATAGACTGAGACAGGCTAGGGTCAAGGTAGGTACTCCGTTGCTGAGAAACCAATTCTAGGCTGTAGTTAAACAATATTATGGCTGCAGCTGTACCCAGAGGTGTGGGGTGGTTGGAGGACAGTCCATGCCTCACTCGACCAGGGAGGGAGATGAAAAACTGCCTTATAGCAGCCACCCTCAGGGTAGCAAATTCAAGTGAAAAACAGGCTTATAACAGATCTTCATGAGACTGCCTATTTTTCTCTATTCATATAAAAGAGAATCCCAGGGAGTTCCACCGATACTTAGGTCATCTTGAACTTGAGTTTTGTGTACCTGGTCAATATGGATATGATGTTGCCTAGGTGCCCTGCCAGAGCAGTTCTCTTACCATCAGAAGACTTATATTTCTTATAAGAAGAATCTAATGGACAAAATAAACAAATGAGCAAAATAGAACCAGAGGCATAGAATCATGGAATAGACTGACATTTGTAAGAGGGTAGAAGGGAGGTGGGGACTAATTGAAAAAAGGTGAAGGGATTACTCAAAGAACAAGTATGAAGGACCCATGAACATGGACAACGATATGGGGATTGACTATGGAAGTGGGGGGTGAGCTGGGTGGAGTGGGCCAAGGGGGAAAAATTTGGACAACTATAATAGCATAAACAATAAAATATTTTTAAATAAATAAAATAAAATATTTTATTTTAAAAAAGACATATTACTAAGAACATTTCTTCAAAAATTGTCTACGGATTCAATAGAATCTCAGATGGAGACAATGGTACTTGAACAACAATAAAAAAAGAGAAAAACCAAAACCAAAACAAAACAAAACAAATTTCAAAGGCAATTTAAAAAGAGAAAGCAAAGAGGAGTCACATAATATGATTAATTAAAGTTACATTATTTATAACAGTGTGGTGCTAAGGTAAGGGTAGATACAAAGATTCGTTGAACAGAACAGAAAGTCTAAAAGTACAAATGTCTGTATGTTGATTTTCAAATAAATTGCCAAATCAATTCAGTGGTGCACGAACAGTCTTTTCAACAAATGCTGGTAGAAAACTGATCATTCATATGTAGAAAAAAGGAAAAGGGAAAATGAACTTCAACTTTGCACTAGATACAAAAATCACGCTGAATACAAAAATTGACCTGAAGTGAATCATTGGGCACTTGTAAAATTTTCATAAGAAAGCATATGAGAAAAGCTTCATGATCTTTGATTAAGCAAAGATTTCTTAAAGACACACATAAAAGCACAAACCATAGAAGATAAAATTAATAAACTAAAACCAAAATGTGTAACTTTCACTCAGCAAAAGACACTTAAGTTAATGAAAAGACTAGCTGCAATCCTGGAGAAAAAATTTGTCAAAGTGCCTGATTAAAAAAAAATTGTAGTCAGAGTATAAGTAAATAATGTACAATTCAATAAGAAAACCAAAATCCTAATAAAAAGTCAATAAAATATTGAACAGACACTTAACTAAAAAAGAGACATGTCTGGCAAATAGCATATAAAAAGTCTCAGCATCTTTAATCTTCAGGGAAATACAAGTTAAAATCATTATGGAATACTATTAAAACTTAAAACTTACTAATACCAAGTTCTGGTGAAAATGTAGAGCAAGTAGAATCCTAAAACAAAGCTGATAAAAATGTAAAATGAAAACCAATTCAGCCATTTCTCATTAAGGTAAACATATGTCTATCACATAACCCAGCAATCCTCCTCCTTAGTATTTATTGCCTCAAAATATATGTCAATGTAAGAAATGTCCAAACCTGTAGAGAATTTTTATGAGTTTATTTGAGCCAAATTGATGACAGCGTCTGGGAAGAAAAATCTCAACAAATTCAGAAAATGCTCCAGAGAATGGCAGTTTTACTATTTATTTTATTCATTATGATCAGAGGAAGAAGCATAAGGAGTTCACATGAAATCCATTGGTAATGGATTAAGGAGGCAGGTGAAAGCAAAGGGGAGAAATCTTTGAGACTAGATGAAAAGTAAACTGGATAGACACATACTTCTTTTACATTCATGGGTATAGGAGTTAACAGTTAACAACTGATAAGATAATAACAATGAGGGGTTTTGTGGTCTGTGCTCTGGTGCAATGATTGTGCCCTGAAATGGTCTGCAAAAGGGAAACTACCTTGACATTCCAAAGGTGTGTTATCCTACATGTAAAAAGACAACAGACAGGCTCAGTTAAAGTAAAGACTGACCTTTGTCATGGAAGATACCTGTGTAGGACATGACTACCTGCCACGACTCACTTTTAGTTAGGAAGTTTTAATGTCAGACCATCCTATATGGTTGCTTTGGGTCTCTGAGTTTGTAAGGTCACTATGCATGACCCCCCTGAGCTTGTCAGGTTTAGTATGTGGCCAATTTTTCATCCACAAGTCTATGCTCTCAGAAATAATTGCATGAAACGTATGAGGTCTGTACAAAAAAAGTCCAACCATTGCTAACATAATGAGAACTATTTGCATGACATTGGTGTAATCTGGCAGCCAAGGAGAATGGGCTGGAATGTGCATGCATGAACAATGATGACTTCACTGTACTAGTTGTGGGAGCAGTGGACACTGTTGAGTGAGCATGTGTGTTATGTGGCTGTTGCATTAAAAAATGACTAAGTATAGCAATGAATCTGCATCAAATTTTTCAATAATCTTGAACATTTCTCTGTGGAAACTATTCAGATGCTTCAGAATGCCACAGCTATGGGAAACTGGTGATTGGCAGCTTCATCAGGACAATGTACTTGCTCATGCATCACGTCTCATGCAGAATTTTTTGCAAAACTTCAAATCCCCCAGGTGACTCAGACCCACTACAGCCCAAATTTGGTGCCCTGAGAGTTCTGGCTTTTTCCAAAACTAAAATCACCTTTGAGAGGGAAGAGATTTCAGACCATCAATGAGATTCAGGAAAACACGATAGGGTAGCTGATGGTGATTGGGAGAACTGTGTGAGGTCCCAAGGTGCCTACTTTGAAGGGGGCTGAGGCATCATTTTCCTGTGTACAATGTCTCTTGTATCTTCTTCAATAAATGTCTCTACTTTTCATATTATATGGCATGGCACTTTCTGGACAGACCTTGTATATATAGATTTATTCACAATCATTAAAATTGAAGATAAAACAAACATTTATCATCTGGTAGATGAATAAACAAATTGCATCACATTCATACAGTGGACTGTTTTTTTTAGCAATAAATATGAATAAATTACTGACAGATTCAACAGCATGGGTGATTCTCAAGAGCATTTTATTAAATGGAAAAAACTAAGACATAAGAAGCTACATATATATGTAATTCCATTAAGATATTCTGGAAAAGGCAGGACTACAAGAAGAGCAAATAGAATAGTGATTGCCAAGGGAGCTGGGAAGAACTTACCACAAAAGAGCATGATGGAGCCTTTTGGGCTGATGGAAATATTTCATGACTTGATTTTTGGTTAATGTTATCGGACTTTGTGTGTGTGTCAAAATCATCAAACTGAACACCTAAATGAAGTAAATGTATGTATGTGTGTTATAGCTAAATAAAGCTTACTTTAAAAATTAGGAATGAACATGAAATAGAAGGAAAAAAAACAAAAACATAGTGTCATGAAAGTCAAGCAAAGAAAGTTTCCAAAAAAAGAGGGCTTCATCAACTGCATCATGTGCTGCTGAAATGTCAAGTAAGAGAAACTGAGGAAAGCGACTTTGGGACTTGGCAGCAGAGGGTCAGAGGGTCCTTGACAAGAGCCATGTGAGGAGAGCCATGGGGATAGACGCCCTGTTGGATGGAGCAGATTGAGAAGAGAATTTGAGATAAAGGAGCTTTCCCATGGAGACTGAAAAATGAGACATGAATTAGAGGAGGAGTGAGTTGATGAATAAGCTTGTTTTTTTTAAAAAAATATAAGATGTGCTAGAGCATAAACACATCCTGATGCAAAAATTTACTACAAAGAAAAAATGATGCTAAAAAAAAAAGAAAAAAGCAGCAGAATAGTTACATCTCAAATGCTGATAAATGTAAGAAGTGTGGGATTCCCAGCACAAGAGAGGAACTTGTTTTCAGTAACTCTTAGTCCTTGGTAGCATAATGGATTCACACTTGAACTTGACTATATAGAATTACATAATGGTACCACACTTATTTATGAACATATGCTTAAGGATAAAGTAGAACAGATATCATTTAAAGAACGTAAAAAAAAATAGGTGTTTTTTTCAGGCAACTGAACTGAGCAGATTGTTAACACTTGGGCAAGGCATTAAGCACTATGATTTTTGTCAAGAGGAACAGAAAATAAAATGTTTTTGGTTACAAACTTCTTTTCTCACAATAAGTAGCAAGCAAGTTGATCTGTGGAGACAGAGATTTTCTTCACATTAAATTCATGTAGGAATCAACTTACCATGTGTTGAACAGCCCCTGAGTGAGTTCTACAACTGCAGTTTTTTATAAAAGCTATGAAGTTCTCTCCTCAGCCACATAGGAAGACAGAGAGGGAACACGAATGCATAACCCAGCAAGAGTTTTTGCCCTGTCATGAAGCACTGAAAGGAATGCATAGTTAACATTTGCCTAGGTGGGAAATTATGAAAAATACTCTCTTAGAATGAAGGGCACTAAAGTATGGAATTCTTTCCCACATAACCCAGAAAACCTATGCCAAATGTCATATTTTTATTGTTTCCTTTTTTACTCTAAGTTTTTTACTAGATTGCAGTCTTCATAATGGATCAATCTTGGTTACAACTGTACCTCAATTTATGCATATGTCTCTAGTTATATCAATCCTCAACTATCTACAGAAAAATTATTTCCAAACACTGGGAAAAGAAAGAGATAAACCTACATTTCACATTAGGCTGCATTTACTTAGCTATCCAGCACCAAGCTTGTAAAAATGGCTCCCACAGAATACATGTGTAAATCAAAAATTAAATCACTTAAAATGGATTGGTTAATTGAGAGATTGCAAAAAGGAGAAAAAGTAGTTCTGGATGTATATCCAAATTATATAAGGACCAGCCAGATGTAACCACCAGAAAAAAAGGGAAAATAATCTTTATTTCTTTTTATCCCTTCATGACAATTAAAAATATGTATCTTCTTCCTTCATTCATTCTATCCCTAAACCATACATTTTCCACGTTGAGAAACAGTTTATTTTATAACACAGTGTATATCATTATTCAGAATATATTTTTTACATCTCTCTGATTTTCTGCCATTCACTGTTAGAGAGTCTGAAATATGTGTTCCTCTTCAAGAGATGATTGTTAGCAATTATGAGTTTTAGGCCTCTGTGGTAGCTACCCTTGGGTACACAGACAATTACATTTCACCTTCTCTTATCACAGTAGCTCACTTTCTTCCTCCTCTGTGACCTTATATCCTTCTTCAGTATAGCATCCTTTGTGGCTTTTATACTCCTAACATTTTTATGATTGAACACAATGCTGGTTTATTCTGTCATGTCTTTTTGCTCCCAGCTTCATGTGCCTGAATTTTTGTAGTAGATGGTAAATGTGGAGTTCTTTTCATTAAAAGTAATCTTTTGTTTTTTCAAAGGAGTCTTTGAAAGCTGCTGATTTGTTATGAATGTTCAGGAAAGAATTAAACTTCTGAAAGTTCCTGCATGTTGCTCTAGCAGGGGCCCGTGCACTTGTGCAGTGCAAGGTATACAACACAGGAGGGCACAGTTCTTAGCTGTTACAGAAATAACAAAAGAGTAGCAGGTGTGAGAACTGACAAAGATTGAAAAAGGTGTGCAATCTAGCAAATCATATGAAAACAAAGCCAATCTGAAATGCTTCAATATTACACAATTCCAAACCAGCCATGTCACTTCTTCAGTGAGATGAGCTTTGAGGAGCAGAGCCAAATCAGCAAGGACTGAAATATGTATTCTACAAGTAATTCCATTGTCACAAAAGGCAACATTGTCCAGGCAGAAGAGAAACATAGAAATAGGGAATGCACCAATTCAGGAAATTATATTTGGTTTAATCTAGGACCAAGAGCTGCTGTCTACAATTAGTGTTCTTCAGAGAAATGCATGTATTTCCACAGAAGATTTTCTTTAAAAGAACACATTCTTTACTACATTTGATTATAATTTCATCACAATTGATAGGTGATGGTACCTCTCTTGTCAATGGGAGAATACATTTATTAACCTCTTCCGCAATCACTCGGGACTGTTACATTCTGCTTGCCTTAGCTTCACCAAGTTTCACTCCTTGGATTCCTATCATGCTCAACCAAATCATTTACCATCTCTAGCAAAAACCAGCAAACGTCTGGTTTTACCACTTACAAATAAGCAAAAAGTCCTCTGGTGAGACCATAAGATATTTCACTTACGCAAGCCTGATCTGCAGCCAGAACCTACTCAGTAGTTCTGAGCTATTTTATCCTGCCATTTTTTCAGCTCTTGCAGACTGTTTTGTTTGAAGAAAGCTTGAATGGTTGGTAAAGCTCCACAGAAGAGCCCTGTACTTTGATTGTTGTTGGAAGTATCAGTTTCTAGTTCTCATTTGGCAACTTACAGAACTACTTTGGGCGTATCATTTAATGTCTCTGGGTCTTGTTTTTCCCCAAGGGGATGTGCTAAATTATTTCTAAGTGTCCTTTCAACTCCTGGATTTAATTATTTCATTCTGACAGTGTTGAATATTCTCTAGAGTTTTCCTTTTATCAGAACTTTCAGAATGAATGACTTGTTGATAAAAGCTTGTTGAGAGTTTTGGCTTTCTGAGTGTTCCATATAACATTAGTCTACTTTTCTCATAAATCTCCTAAATCCCCAAAAAGACCTAACAATTGAAGAAGTCCTGATGACAGTTGGTTAGCTCAATGAAAGATAAAAAGTAATGCTCCATTTAAAAGGCTATTTTCACTTCAGTAGAAAAAAACTGGCAAATTCTAATCTCTAGCAGTAGCTATAACAGCAGAAGTTTTTGAAATATTCTGAAGACCATAGTCTATAACGCCCACAAAAGACACATGGATTTTATAGCCAAAATCATCAAGCTGGAATGGTGATATGATCCAAGAATCGATTAACCACAAGCATGAGGTTTAACACTTGGGGAAATGTCACCAACACTACGGAGAGAAAGTGAGTCATCTATGTGCCTAGGCAAAGTTTCAAAAACAGAGTCTGAAAGTGAAGAACAGATGGTGAGATGACAAGCCAAAGTTATCTGACTTTTCCTCATCTCTAAGACAGTAGCTTTTGTAATATTGTGAGTGATAAGACAAACTATTAAGTATTATTGAGGATTTTTTTACATACTCAACATGGTAGTGAGTACCGGACAATGTAAAAATAAATAAAGGAATGTAAACACATTTTCTTGTCTAGCAGGAGCCTGAGATTTAACTGGGGAAACAAAGAGTAAGGCCTTTCATTTTCTGTTCAGAGAAGGAAAAAAATGGGATTGTTAGGTAAGAATAACAGAAGAGAATTACTCAACAGCCTACTTGACTTCTATATTCTGTTTCAAGGAGAAAAATGTTCAACCTAGGGAAGAATGCTTAGGAGTGGACTAAAACCTGGATGTTCCTACAAAGATGCTATAAGAAGTTAACTATATGCTGGAAATCAGTGGTCCCCAACCTTTTTGGTACAAAGGATCGGTCTGTGGAAGACAATTTCCCATGGAAGGGGGTGGGGGATGGCTTCAGGATGATTCAAGTGCATCGCTTTCAAGCTCACCTGCTTCTGTGTGGCCCAGTTCCTAACAAGCCTGGACGGGTACTGGTCTGCAGCCTGGAGGCATACCTCAACGCACTTCCAAAAACTCAGATAAGATTATAAGAATCACTGGCGATAACTTTAGGAATACCTGGAGAATGAAAGGAGAGTATTAAAGATAGAAAAATTTTCCTTAAATTCAAACAAAAGGATAAAACATTATATCCAGCTATCAAGATTAAATAGATATATTTAAAAATTAGAACAAACTGTTAACCAGATGATTTGAGGACAGCAAGAGACACTTCATTAAAGGCAGCCGAAGCAGGGCCTATTTACTTGAGATACTAAGACTTCATTGAGAGAGTAATACAGAAAACTCTAAGCCAGGAACGCACCTTAGTAAAAAAATATCTGTGAAATATTTTTATCTGCTTTTTTACAATTTTGACTCCCAGAATCCTGGTTGCAATAAATAGGTAGTGCTACTAGCAAAAAATATGTTTTTAAAATCATGCTCTAAATAAGAACTGCATATATTTTGCCACACAGTGTAGAACAGTGACGTTCTGTTGAGCCACATCTGTGTGTCTCAAAGACATCTTCCAAATTGATCTCAGAGAGATGTCATGTGTTAGTTTTAGTACCATGCCCACTTGATTTTAATATTTTACAAATATATTTCTCATCCCTGCGTCTTTATCAGTGGACTCCTGTCAGAGGCTTTGCTTATCTAAATGTGCTGTGTGAAATGCTAACTGCTGTCTTTAGCATATAATGGGAATCACTGCCAGGGTTTGGTGACCTGTCTCTCTATCTAACCTGAGTTTGGTACCCCTGTCCTTGACATCCTCTGTATTATCGTTGCCACTATCTGCTGTCACAGGACATGGTGGTAATAAAAAAGGTGGTTCTAAAAGCTTTTGGCAGAAAGGTTTACTTTATATTTGGAGTTAGAGTTGAAAAGTGACTCTCCATTGCAAAGCATCAAAGCTATTCTTTTTTTTTTTCATTTATTTTTTATTGTTATTCAAGTACAGTTTTCTGTCTTTTACTCCGGTGCCAGTCCACACCCCCAGTGCTCCCCACCTCCCTCCCATTTCCACCCCCCTTAGTTTTTGTCCATGTGTCCTTTATACTTGTTCCTATAATCCCTTCCCCTTTTCTCCCTGAAATTCCCTCCCCTCTCCCCTCTGGTTATTGTCATCCTGTTTTCTATTTCAATATCTTTGGTTATATTTTGCTTGCTTGTTTGTTTTGTTGCTTAGGTTCCTGTTAAAGGTGAGATCATATGGTATTTGTCTTTTACCGCCTGGCTTGTGTTACTCTATTAAACATTGCCTAGAGAATGTGGCTTATCATTTTGCAAAAGATACATCAAGGGCAACCACTATATGGGATGACAGAATCAAGGTTCAAAATTATCTTTAGATTTGGAAATAGGGCTCAATTAAAGAGATTATTTGACTCCACAGAAGCTTAACTACCAATAGCCTACTGTTTCTTAAAAAAAATTCATGACATTATTTTTAAGTAATGAATGAAAACATCTTACTCTCTGGTTTGATTAAATTGATTGTACAGCAGTCCTGACTGGTGTGGTTCAGTGGCTTGAGCACCAGCCTGTGAACAAAGGGGTGGCTGGTTTGATTCCCAGTCAGGGCACATGCCTGGGTTGCAAGTCAGGTCCCCAGTAGGGGGCATGTGAGAGGTAACCACACATTGATGTTTCTCTCCCTATCTTTCTCCCTCCCTTTCCCTCTCTCTAAAAATAAATAAAAAATATTTTTAAAAATTGACTGTACAGTAACATGTAATGATAGATTATCTAGCTTAGCTAAAGCCTGAGTGATAAAGATAGAGGGGTTCCAATTGATCCTAAGTTCAACATGAATACAAATGACTACTAAGTATTGAATGGATAAGTACAGCTTCCTTTGAGGAATAATAAATCCCATATTATACCATACTTTCCAGATCTCACTTGGTGCATTGTATTTTACTTTACATATCATATTTTATGGAAAATGCTGTTAGTCTTGATCTCTTGCAAATTATCTAATTTGTTCCTGGTTACAAGTAAAATCTTACTAAGAGGTGGGAGAAACGTGTGACAGGGAGATGAAGATAACACCTATGAGTTATCAAATCTTGCAGCTTCTTTCAATTTCTGAAATCTTTTACATCAACCTGTGTCCCTTCTTGAAGGGATCACAACATATTTTATTTATGTCAAAAATCACTTTTTTGAAGGGGCTTCCATTCCTTCATACCTGTTGTAATGCAGGAGGTCAAGCCTGGGGATCTGGATTGCTCATTCAAATAAGCCAAAAAAAAACACAAGGAGGACTGCAAGGAGCAGACACCGCCTTTATTACTCACATTACAAGGAGCATAGACAGCACCAGATCATTGAAGCAGGACCTCACCTCCCTGAGTCCAAGATTTGTTTTACGAGGTCCCAGACAAAGAGGGTACATGTCTTGTGCATGACTATAAACTACCTCAGTGTGTACATGCAGAGAGAAAAGGTCAGGAAGCAGTCACAGGACAAGAACCCACTCCCAAAGGGAGATGAGGAGGGAATTACAATCCATTTACAAAGCAGTACACATTCCTTCTGGCCGGAGGCCCTCTGGCCAACCTTCCATTATGGGGATTGGAGAAGCCATGTCCAGCACAACCTCACACCTGTGTTTTAATGTTAGGAGAAGAAACTATGCTTTTGCCAAAATCATTGCCCATTTCAGAAGAGTATGCATTTGTGCCCTGGCCAGCATGGCTCAGTTGGTTGGGCTTCATCCTGCGAAGGCAAAAGGTCTCTGGTTTGATTGCTGGTCAGAGCATGTGCCTGGGTTGTGGGTTGAGTCTCTCTTAGGTGCGCGTGTGAGAGGCAAATGATCGATGTTTCTCTCACATTGATGCTTTTCTCCCTCTCTTTCTCCTTCCTTTCCACCGTCTCCAAAAAATAAATAAATAAATAAATATAAATATATATATATATATACACATATATACATATATATATATATATTTAAAAGAGTATGGATTTGTCATTCCAGGCAATGAGAAGTCTTTCACTGCCCTGTATCATAGTCCTGCATATTAGTGACACTCATGATCACATTGGACTAATGTCAACAAATTCAGTTCCTAGTCACAGTTGTGAATAAGAGTTTAGAATGACACTGTGGGAATATATTCCTTTTATAAAATTTTTATTAAGTTTATTGAGGTGACAAGATATCAAAGATTTCATGAGAGTCACCAGTCAAGATGTAAGAAAAGTCACCTGTGCTACCAAATGAGGGTCACCTGTATTTGTAAATGAGGGTGACCAAGATTATAAAGGCTAGCAATCAACACCTAAGAACAGTGGAGTGGTCTAAATGAAAGTATAGGATGTATATAACTATATTTATATATAAGTCATCCCTTGAACAACATGTGTTTGAACGGTGTGGATCCACGTACATGTGGATTTTTTCAGCAAAATATTGGAAAAGTGTTTCTCTTACTACTGTGAAGCAATCATATAGATTATACTAGTTTACCATAATCATATTGCTGCTCCTTTGTTTTCAATGCATAAATTGCCATACCTTTAGAATATGAATTTTCTTTTCCCATTATCTTTTTATTTTTGATATCTAGTGTTCATAATGCATATACCATCTACAATGTTTTATGTAATAAAAATCAGTATAGGTACTGAAATGAGATTCATTTTATAAATAATGATCTAAACTCAGTTATTCATAAATACAAGGCAGTACTGTAAATATATTTTCTCTTCCTTATGTTTTTAAATAACATTTTCTTTAGCTTATCTTATTATAAGAATGTAGTGTGTAATACATATAATCTATAAAATATGGGTTATGTTAATATTCCATGTTTATGTTAATAATAAGTCTTCTGGTCAACAGTAGGCTATTAATAGTTAAGTTTGGGGGGACTCCAAAGTTGTAAGTGGAATTTCATTGCTCAGAAGTCAGTGTTCCTAACTCCCACAGCTGTTCAAAAATCAACTGTATTTGATGAATTGTCAAGAAGAAGAAATATAGTTCCAGAGGCAATCCTGGGATTAATGAAGGAAAGCTATCTGTATTTAGTCTGGAATAAAGAAATCTAACAAGATCTATCAAAAAATGGTACAGATAGCATTCTTACATCAGAGCTCCCCAACATAGGAAATGTTTTAACTTTATAACAAAATAGGTTCAGCCAAGGGGAATTTTTATAACACTATGAAAATGTTTTGTTAAAGACTTGCTTATCTTTTTGGCTGCTTTAACATCTGCTGAACACATGAAAACATTTTTCAATTTGTCCTGAATTATTCTAAAATCACAAGAAATTATATATGATAGTTCAACATTTTTTATTTAAGACATGGAATTAGGATAGAAATCCCAAATGTTTTAAAGTTGCCATATTTAGAGAACGTTAACAAAGGAATACATCCAATGATAAGTTTGGATATATCACCTTCTTTCCACTATTAAAAAAAAAGAAACCCTGGGGGATGGTATGTTTCAGTGGATTGAGCACGGGCCTGTGAACCAAAGAGTCACTGGTTCAATTCCCAGTCAGGGCACATGCCTGGGTTGTGGGCCAGGTCCCCAGTACGGGGTGCTCCAGAGGCAACCACACATTAATGTTTCTCTCCCTCTTCTTTCTCCTTTCCTTCCCCTCTTGCAAAAATAAATAAATAAAATCTTTAAAAAATTAACTTTATAGGATAATGGAAAATTTTTAATTCAATCTATCAACACAGTTAACCACCCAACAGGTAGATTTTTTACAGTGATAAAAAATGGCTGAGTTGCTCTTTGGAAAAATGTATGGAGGTTCCTCAGAAAAATTAAAAATGGAACTAACTGCCTTATAACCCAGAGATTCCACTTCTGGGTATATATCAGATAAAACCCAAAACACTAATTTGAAAGAACATATGCAATCCTATATTTATTGCAGTGTTATTTACAGTAGCAAAGATATAGAAGTAACCTATGTGCCCATCAATAAATGAGTGGATAGAAAAGGTTTGGCACATATATATACAATAGAATATTATTTGGCCATAAAAAGAATGAAATCTTACCATTTTTGACAGTGTGGGTGAGACTAGAGGGTATTATGCTAAATGAAATGAGTCAGACAGAGAAAGACAAATACCATATGATTTCACTTACATGTGAAATATAAAGAATAAAATGAACGAACAAACAAAATAGTAACAGACTCATAGAAACAGAAAATAGACTGATGGTTATCAGAGAGGATGGGCATTGGGAGACTGTGTATTAAAAAAGTGAGAAATTAATAAGTACAAATTGCTAGTTACAAAATAGTTATGAGAATATAAAGTAAAACATAGAAAATATAGTCACTAATATTGAAAAAACTATGTATGGTGTCAGAGGGGTACTAGAAATATCAGGGGGAACATCATAAAGTATATGCCTTTCTAGTCACTCTATTGCACACCAGAAACTAATAGAAAGTACTGTTAAATGCAAACTCTAATTGAAAAATAAAATTTAAATTAAAAATGGCTGATTTGATTGAAAACTTATTCATTAAAGCATTTTAAGTGCTATTAATACTTAGCATTGATCATTTTGTGTTAATGTTTCACTTCATTTAAAAAACATAGACATTTAAAAAATTATGAGGCCACTGTATTAAATCTGAGTATGAAAGTTTTAACTCTGGAATATGTCAAATATAGTGTAATCGATTAAACTGAGCAGGCACTTTAAGGATTATCTTCTGTGCAATAACAAGAGAATGACAAAAAGAGGTCCATTATACAAAGCGTGTTACAAGGAAAGCACTCACAACCTACAGGAACTTGTACTCACAGCACAAAGTTAAAATTTTCTGGATTCTTAATCAGCACAAGTAATAAGAGATTACTAATACTACTTAAAATTATTAAAGAAATATTTCCAAATATTGAAATGGATTAGTAAAAGGAGGTAATCAATCAGAATTGTCTGTGATCTATCCTGAACCAAGTAATGGACAATTCGGCAGCAACATCTTATTTCCTGGATGGACTGATTTTTCTCTGATATACTCATATCACTGTCAATTTATAAAAATTCAGCAATAAACTCTATTTTGTTTTTCACTAAAATATGTTGTTGAACTAAGGCATATAGAGTACATATTAAAGTATGCACATAAAAATTAATGAATTTCATTTCAATGAACTTCAATTTCAGTTCAATGAATTGTTACATAATTAACTCACCCATGTAGCTACTCCCAAATTCAAGAAACAGAACATCACTGGTGCTCCAGAAGCTTCCTCGTGACACTTAACTGCTTCATTGTTGGGAACCTATCCTGATTTCTAACATCACGTATTGGTTTTACCTGTGTTCAAATATTTAATAAAGGGAGTCTTATAGTTTAAATTCTTTTATGTCTGTTTTTTATCCATCATTGTTTTTGTTATTCATCCACGTTGATTTATGTAATAGGCATCTAATTTTTACTGCCATAGAGTATCATCTTGGGTGAATAAACAACACATTTTTTTTTCCATTCTTCTGTTAGGCTATCTAAGATGTTTGCAATTTGGGACTGTTATGAGTATTCTTATACATTTTTGTGTGTATATTTGTATGAATTTCTGATGGGTATAAAAATAAGAGTAAAACTGATAGGTTATAGAATATGTATATCTTCCAATTTAGTAGCACTGCCGAACAGTTTTCTGAAGGGATTATTTATTTTTATTCCATCTAGTAATTTTTATTCCATTTTATTATTAATTTTTATTCCATCTAGTGTAGAAGAGCATCCCAGCTGGCTCTGTGTTTTTACCCAACACTGGATCAGTCTTTATAATTTTATTCACATTAATGGATGTTCAGTGATGTCTCATCATGTTTTAATTTGCATTTCCCAGATGACTAGTAAGGTTAAACACCTTTTTATATCCTTAATGCCTCTTTGGGTATCTTCATTTCTTAAGTGCCTTTATAAGTTTCTGGTCTATTTTAAAATGGTATTGTATTATATTGATTGTTTTTTCTTTTTGTCTGTTTGAGTTGTAAAAGCTTTGCATATATTTTGGAAACAAATCTTCTGATGGTTTATATGTTGTTAATATCTTTGAGCATTTTCTAGCTTGCCTTTTTCTCTTAACTATATATATATATATTATATATATATGGCTTAAACAACAGGCATTTATTTTTCACAGCTCTGGAGGCTGGGAAGTCCAAGATCAAGTTTCTAGAATGGTTAAGTTCTTGGTGAAGGCCCTCTTCCTTTTTTTATAAAAATATTTTTATAAGTTTTTATTTAGAATATTTCCTTTTCAATCTGTTCTGTACTGTACAAGGTCATGCCACCCACCCAGAAGTTTTTTTGAGGATTTTTTTTCCAATATATTTGATAAATATAGCATCTTAACAGTAAAGCTGTATTTTTATCAATGTTTTTCTTTATGCTGAGTTGATTTCTGTGTCCTGTGAGAGACACACTTAACAACCTTCTAATTTTGAACTATTCTCCTATATTATCTCCTAGAAATTGTATTGCTATAATTTCAATGTTTATAATTTCAAATTCACCTGAAATGGTTGTTTTTTCTGCTGTGATTTCAGGCCAAGTTTTGTTTTTTTCTATGTATACCTCACTGGCCTGGTACCATCTATCCATAGGCTGTCCATTTCTCACTTCTCTGTAATGCGCCATCATCATAAATCAAATGACCTCATATGTGTGTCTATTACCAGAGTCTTGTTCCTTGGTCTCTTTGCCTTTCATTGTTGCATCATCACATTATTTTAATTAAAAATAGTTTCAGAATGTCTTAAAATCTAGCAGAGTAAGTATTTTTACTTAGTTCCCCTTCTTGGAGATTTTTTCATGTGTTGTTGGCCCTGGAGTTCCTGTATGAATTCCAGGAAATGCTTACCAATTTCCATTAAGTATCTTCTGAAACTTACTGATATTGCAGTGAATCTAATTAGGGTAAATTCTTTCATAGAATTCCCTGGTAAAGCCCTTGGCTTTGTATTTTTATTTCCTCCCTTCGACTCCATTGAGATTTAATTGCTTTTCTCCTATCTTCATTGGATACTCAAAAAATTTATTTTCAACTAATGATATATGAATTTAAGACTGTGTATTTTTCTCTAAGAGTGGCTTGAACTGCATCCCAAAGTTTAGATATGCCATACTAAATAGGATTTTAATTCTTCAATTTTTTTGAAAACTGCTTTATTGCCCACTGGTCAATTTTTTAAATGTCCCACATGTACTGAAAAGAATATATATTCTGCAGTTGTTATATGCAATGTTTCACATATACAATTTATATCAATATTGTCAGTTCTATTGTTCAAATATTCTTAATATTTCCCTAACTGACTTCTTGTCCACCAATTCCCAGCTCCTGAAAGATGTGTTATAATCTACTACTACTATTGTAAATTTATTTCTTATTTTAGTTCCGCCAACTGTTATTCTGTATATTTGCTAAATTATGTGCACATTTATAATTATAGTGGAACGAACCTTTTGATGGTTATAAAAAGGCCCCTTATTCTTTAATTTTTTGGATACTATTCATACTCTTATTTGTTGTTTTAATATCAACTTTTCTGAAATATCATATTCAAGATAGGATTTTTATAAACAGAAAATGTAAAGTTTTTAATATTTTTCCAGTCTAAAAATCTTTGTCTTTTTTGTTAATGTATTTAGTTAATTTATATTTAATAGAATTACTGATATCCAAGGTTTAAATTTACCATCTTGCTATTTGCTTTCACTTTATATTTATCCCTACATTAATTTGTTTCTTCTTTTTCATTGCATTTAATAAAATAAGCAGTATTAATGACCAAATATTAATAATTTTATGATAAAAGATTAATAACGTTTAACCAAATAAGCAACACTATTATTTTATTTGCTCACTATGACTTTTTAGTTATACATTATTTTACTATTCTTCTAGTGGTTACTGTACAAATAACAGCATGCATTTTTGACTTGTGAATATCTAATATATATTATTACTTTTACCATGTCCTGGACCATTAAAATACATTAGAATACTTTAACACTATTTAGTTCACTTATGCCATATGTGCTATTGATACTATATTATCTTAATATCAAGACATTATTATTATTGTTTATATATTGATATTCATTCACATTTACCTATATAGTTACAATTTCTGCTGCTCTTCATTTTTTCCTGCATCTCAAATATCATAAGGGATCATCGCTTCTCTCTTATTTCATAATTTACTTTTTATTATTTATTTTCATTTGGGTTTGCTGCTGATAAATTCTCTTTGTTTTTATGTTTCTGAAATGAATATTTATGCCTTTTGTTATTAAAGGGTATTTTCACCGAACATGCAGATCTCGAGTGTTGTTTGAAGGTTACTGTTTCATTGTGCTTTTAGCTTTATTTTTAATATGTAGAGGTAAATTGTTGTATATAATGTGTCTATCACACATTAGACCTACAATATTATACTATGTATTGCTGATGGAAACATATATACATAATACCTTTACCAATAATAATATATGACTGCTGATTATACCCAATATTATGGCTTAGTGGACTGAGTAACACCTATTTTATTCTAGTCACTTTTCACTGGTCACTTGATGCCCCAAAGTTATGTAATTAGTTTTTATTTATTCTTATAGCAAGTTAGCTATTTTTCAAAGAGAAATGAAGTTCCTGGAGAAAAGAACACAACCTTATTCTAAACTTATTCTAAAACCCTTTGGTTCTGTGCTCTGATTATCTAATCGGAAATTGTCACAAGAGGTCAATCAAGTTTCTACTTCTCACCACGTCGGTTGGATCTTCTCCATAGCCTGGACCTGCTTTAGAGCTTCCTCAGGCATGGTACTTGCTAAATGGATCACCAGCTTTTATATATTTCCTGATTCATTTTATTTTATTTCCCATGGCTGATACTTTTATAATATACAAAATACCACACTTGAATGCTGCACCAATGTCAAATGGATTTAAAAAGTTTCAGAATGCATATTCTCATATAATGTATTTACCATGTCATGAACTGGTAACACAAAATGTGTGGACTGGCACCTGAATTATCTACTATGTGCCCGATTCTCTTCTAGACACTATGGATTAAGGGAACAAAACAGACAAGTTCCCTGCTCTCAAGGAGTCTGTATTTTAATGAAGCAGGAATAATAAAAAATAGAAATATAAAGAATTTAATGTCTGACAGGGATGAGAATTATAGTTAAATAGCAAGGCACAATATCAGGGCATAAAGAATGACAGGAGGTTGCTATTCTAAATACCCTGATCAAGGAAGGCTTCTCTGATCACCTGGTATTGAGACAGGATTAAATAAATAAATTGAGACGACAAGCCAAACAAAGATGGTACAAATGAACAGTCCGTGACATATAGTAGACTTGAAGAGGCATGCTGGGATTTGGAAGAAATCACAGCATGTTCTAGGACTGGGAAGAGAGACCATTTGGCTATAGTAAAGGTAGCAAGGGACAATGTGGTAAGAATGAGTGGTTGGTCATATAGGACTGGAAGCCATGTTAGGACTTTAGATTGTTTTGTGTTTTTGTAAATGTGATGTAAAACCAGTGGAGAACTAAGTATGTTTTATTAACACAACAGACTACAGTGTGACAAATAAAGTTGAGGGCCCAATCCTGGGATATGATTTCTGAGAGCCTTGTATAAAGCCAATTAATTGCAACACATTAGTAATATCAGTAAGCAGAAATTAGAAATTGATAGGCACATAATCTAGAGTTTTAAAAAGCTTTCTCTGTAGCCACACATACAGGAAGCAATGGAATTTACATTTCCGAAATGGTTTCAGCCATCTCTTTCCCGGATTCACATTAATGAGTTGCCATATGGAGCCACCTTCCAGTGACGGAACAACTTCCTAAGGCCGTCAAGGATAGAGCCATCTATCTCAGGAACTCCTTGGGATGCGGGAAGAGGGGCCCATGGGTCCCTTCTCATTCCTGCTGCTGCTGTAAGCAGCCTATCTGGCTTAGGTCTCCAGTGGCTGCTCCAATTGTTTCAAACTCCTTTTCTTTGATTTCTATTACTTAGAGTTCTGGGAGGTTTTTTAAACTATAACATCCAAAATTTATTAAAATACGTGTAGGGGACAAGGGACATATCTGTGTGCATGTGTGTGTGTGTGTGTAGATTTTTCAGTGAAACTCTAATATTTGGGTAGACTACATACATCCACAGTATGTGCTTTAAGATGCTGTTAATTGTACTTAAATCATGCTTATTCCCCTAGGGTGCATTATAACCATTCAGTAAAGCAATACTTGTCTCTAACAGTCATATTGAGCTTTACAGGGGATCTTTTCCTACACTAAACCAATTTTCTGAGGAATATTTAGCAGGAAAATTATTTTACGGCACTCAAAAAATATTTTGTTGCATTTAGTTTTGCTCTCATCCTAAAAAAAGTTAAAAAACTGAATACCTGAAGTTAAAGTCAACTACAAATTAAAAAAATAAATAATGTCCTCCTCTTTCTAAAAGAATAGGTAGTAGCTACTGGCATTTCTAGGGAGAGTACAGAGAAATCTAGGGGCACAGTTATATGGTTTAGGTATCTGAAAATCTCACTGGCTTCCGTGTTACAACTTGTCCACATTACCTTTTAGAAAAATGTGTGCCCAAAATCTGTCAAAGGACAGCAAGTCATATAATTCTGAGTCCCAGTCCACAAGAGATGAGAGCTGGGATGTCTTTTGTTTCATCTGAGGAAGTGGGAAGGAGGCGGGCACTGGGAATCTTGATGAGGATTAGGAATTGGAACAGAGAGCCTATGGTTGTGGTTTGTTGATTGCCAAACTTGGAGGAGCCATAGTACCTGGGCCCATGTAGCCACATTTAGGTAAAACACCTAGAGTACATACGAATACATAGACTACACAAAAATACATAAAATACATAAGAAAATCTTCAAATGGAGAGAAAACCTGAAGCAAGTATGCATCAGAGACCCAGAGCCTGAGTCACTTGTGAGGTCCATTTGTGCTTTCTACCTACCCTGTGTACATTCACTCTTTCATTTAAGCTGATGTGAGTCAATTTCTATTTCTTGAAAACAGTGAGGCTTGATCAAGGTCTGTAGACTGTTGATCAGATTAATATGGGCTAGTGGACATCAGTCCATTTTTCTAAGCTTCCTAAACAGGAGATTTTAATGTTTTCTCCACATATACCTCACTCACAGCTTGTCACAGAATCAGGTGAGGGAGGACCTGTGAAAGAATACTGGAGACTAAGCCCTTTGGAAACCTGAGTCATTGTGAACTTCACTATCATCACAGTTCAAAAGAGGGAACCATAGAGAGGCTTGCCAGACCTAAGCTGACACTGTGCTGAGTTGGCCCCCGGTTGTATATTGTCAGAAGGACCCTAGTTTCCTGGCCACCCGAAAGGAGTCAGGCTCTGTGTTACTACTTCACATTTACCATTTCATTTAACAGCAAAGGTATGAAAATCACTCAATGCTGATACTTTAAAATTGCTTGTAAATTGATTTCTACCTATTACAGTTAAATGCTTGCTTGACGTAGTGGGGCAGGAGAACTTAGCCATGTCAGGCATGACGGGGGGCATTAAAAGTAGACAATGAATTGAGTGCAGACCTGGGAACCAAAGGGTCACTGGTTTGATTCCCAGTCAGGGCACATGCCTGGGTTGTGGGCCAGGTACCCAGTCAGGGGGGGCACATGAGAAACAACCACACACTGATGTTTCTCTCCCCCTCTCTCTCCTTCTCTTCCCCTCTCTCTAAAAAGAAAAATAAAAAAGCATACAATGAAAGGCTTTATGCAATAAATGAGAGGTGGCAATGTGACAGGGTTCAGGGAGGGGCTGTTTAGCATTATCCCAAAGACCGTCTGCATTTTAAGAAAAGAAGAACAGCTCTACAATAGTTTTCACCAGAATCTCATGATATATGCACACAATAAAATAATTACTAAAAAATAATTGGGGGATTCTTGTTTGATAACAAATACTCTGATTGTGGCATACACTTTTATGGATATCAAAGGATCATTTTATCTTAATAATATACTTCAATTACTGGAGTACAATGATAATCATTGAATAATTAAATAAATTTCTACTTTTCAATTTAAGAAGTAAAAGGAGTAAATACATATAGTTTATCTGCAGTAGTGGCTGTTTCTAATATAATATAATGAAGGAATAGAAAAAAACAGTACTGACAAAGATCTTTCTATATCGGAAAAAAAGTTTTTCTTTCCAGTAATAATTAGAACCAACTGCATTAAGGCTCATCTCCTATCAATAACATAGACTATCTTGTTCATTATCTCAAATAGAGAGATTCCAGAAAACAGATTGCAGAAAACAACAGTGGGAGGGACCCATTAATTATTATTTGTTAGCTCAATTCCAAGTACATTTAATCTCCCACAATTACCTAATGTAGACTGGCAGGGAAGGAAACTTTAATTTAGGAGTCAGACATTGGCTCAATTCTCTCTGCTGATTTTCTGCTACTAATGGAGAAGACAAATGGCATGTGTTAACGTGCAGTAATATTCTCTATTGTACTTTGTGGGCGTAGGATCATTTGAATTCTCTTTTTAGTCGATGAATAGCCAAACCAACTTTTAGTTTTGTTGAACAAAAGAATAGAAAATGTTGATATTAATGAGCCATTCTAAAAGTACTGTTAATTAGGGGGAAATATAATATCACATGTAACTTCAATTTCTGAAAAATTGTTAAATAATGTCTTAAATAATTTTTTAATACTATTAGACTCTATGTCCCTCTCAGAGCAGTGTCAGAACTTCTAAGCAATTTACTTTGATGTTTTTCCCCATAATCTGTGAGTATTTCCTGAACCTAAATCAGCATCTTTTGTTTTGCCAGTGAAAAAAAGTGGTCAATTTATGTAAGTAGTTTGCTTCTTCAGTCCCTCCTATTGGTTAGGAAGTTGAAACTGGATTGGTCAGGGCAGCAACAGTGCTGCCTGAGGGAAGGGAGATCACATCTGTTTGTCTGATGAATTCTCCATGTGAAATTCAGAAGTTGTCTCAACATCCTGATTTAGTGTAGTGATAGTGTTATTTTATTAATTGTTTTGAAATTAATTTCTCCAAATTTCGACTTCCCTGCTATTTGGGCATATACCCTGTTGATTACTCAGCATGAAACTTGTGTCTTTTCCACTTTTCAAAGTGTTATTCTCTAAGTTGGTAGAAGAAAAGGTGCACTTCAGAAATACAGAGGCAAATGCTGAGCACACGCTCAGTGTGGGTTGGCATTGCCAAATCATTGTGGGTACGTGCTTGTGGAGCGACCCAGGGAACACAGAGAGAGCTTTGTGCCTTACCTGACTGATAGGACACTTGTTATAGATGATGATGTGAATGTCTTATTTTCATATGGCACAGAAATACACTAAAAATGTCTTAGAATCACATAGAGTGGCGATCCTCCTGTGGGCTATGAAGGTCATTCCTTCATGAATACAGAAGTCTCCCACATTTGAATGTCTACTTGCAAATCGTCATGTAACATAATGCTGTATGTTTATACTTTATACATCTTAATGAAATATTAAACAGGCTTATTTTGAGTTCATAATATTAATATTAATTACAGTAGAGGTCACGACAGTAAGATGAATGCAATTGTTTCCCTGGAACAGTTTTTTTAAGTCCTACACTTACGTAATGACCTTGGAACAATCAAGTTAATACTGTTTTAAAATTTTCTATCACCATGTCTTTCTTTCCCAATTTTTTCCCCTTTTGCTCCTCCCTTTACTATCAAGAAATACAATTCTTTAAATACCTGAATGTTCTTCTAATCTTCTTTTTCATTCATAAGGTCACAAGGTCAGAAGCAAATTGGCTACAAAAGATTCTGCTAAGGTGAAAAGATAAACTATGGAAGAAAATAATCTGCATGTCTTTCCCTCCCCCATTTCTTCATTAGAGAGTTCTGCTGCACAGTAGGCATAAAATTAATGGACAGTTTACATAACATTTGCAATAAATTGCCAGATAAAGCAGCTTTCTCAATTGTGTGATTCTGAGATTGAGACGCAAAACTATAAACTTTATTCTTTGCTTGCATTGCTGCCAGCATGTTGTCTAAAACATCTGCTCGGGTAATATGTCATATGCAATGGCCTGTGCAGGTTAGACCAGTACATAATAGAAGTAAATGTATTTTTAAATGCCAGGTTTTAAAAGAAGACAGGCCCGCTTGGTATCTCATTATAAGTGAAATGACTTTTCATGTCATCCCATCAGTAGTCATGCAGCTTTGGGGAGAGTTTCAAAGGTCAACATCCATAGCTCTTTATTCTTTACTCATTCACTATTTTCTCAGGAGAGAAATGCAGGAAAACTATTTTCTAAGTGGACTTGCATTTCATCTAACAAATGAAAAAATTGTTGCTACGAGTTTTTGTATATGCCAACAATCGCTTGAATTTGATACATATTGTTGCCAGAGGAACAAAACATCACAGGGCAAAAACAAGTTCAAGCTCTTTTTCCTTCCTTGTATCCAAAATGCATGATTGCAGAAAATATGCCTAAAATAATCCAAGAAACATCTAGAGACAGTCCCTAAAGGTAAATGAGAAAGGTGTATAATTTCTTCAGACCTGCAAGCCATTGACTTTGGGGGAATGTTTCCCATTCTTTCAGTCAGTACATCATCATCTGATAAATTCCACTAAAAACCGTAAATAAGATTAACAATAAAAAGGGGTTATATACAACAAAAAAAAAAAAACAAAATTTCTAGCTTTGTGTCCAGGTGGTTCATTTATTCCTTCATTCAACAGCAATACTGTTTCCTGATACTCTGCTATGGGCTAGGACCTTTCTCAGTTCTGGGGATGCAAGAATGACCAAGGTCCTCAATGTCCTTGCCCTTGTCCAGAAGGTGGAGACAATAAGAAAAAATAGTTAAAGAACCTTGGGTAGTAAAAGTAAGAGGTATGAAAAGTGTATGACGATTGTTAGTTCCTTCTATTGAGTATTCTTAACTCATGATTGTATTGGTAATACATCATTGTATTGTATTGTATTGTATTGTATTGTATTGGTAATATTGCGTGGTATGATTGTATTGGCAATATCAGAATGAAACAGCTAAAAGGAGGACATGACATGGTAAATGCCAACTGTGCTGGTGAAGCCCGGACAACTCTGTGTGGAAGGAAGGCTGGGCGTCACAGTAACACATTCAAAAGCTGGGGTCACAATGTACTTGTGGAGTTGATAGGAAGCCTTCCACACCATTTAAAGAGATTTTTTTCTTTTTGCCCTCACTGCCCTACTCTTAAATGAACTGCCCTGCCCACACTAACTGCCTAGTCCACTGTAAAATAGTTGTTAAAAACCCCAGTAATATCCGCCAACTAGACTAATTTCCACTTTTGTGCACTGCTGCCTTCCATTAAGGCTCATGTTCTCTGCTGTTTTTCCTCAAGTACCTTGTTAAATCAATAGACCTGTAAGTCAGTAGCAAGGTTCAAGATGGAGTGTAAATGGCAGAGAGTGTCTTTTGATGTCAGCTCTGTGCAGGGCCTCCATTTACCCTCCACTCATCATCAACAAAAATAAAAATGTCAACATTCCAGAAATTAGGGAGGAAATGATGGGAGAATTATCTTTGGAAAAACGAGACTTTTAAGGCTTTCTGAGTGCAAAGTGACCAGAGCATGCCTGTCTTTGCAAGTAATGCCAACTCTACACTATTAGTGCTGATCCAATTATTTGGAGGACAACCAGACTGTTGCGTACCTACTGTTATGCCATAGCTTACCTGCGAGGATTCTCATTGAAAAGGTTTCACCTGAATTTTATCAAGTCTTTAGGTTTAACTCTCAGATTATGGGAAGTACAGAGGAAAGATGATCAAGTTAAACAAAACCATGAGGAAACAATTAAATAAATGAAAAGGTGAAACATTCTAAAAATCAATTGGTCTGATCCTTCAAATAGTTAATGGATAATTTCTACGCAAAAGAAAGTTAAGAAGATAATAAGCTTATTCTAACACATTATACTTGAGTGATCCTGATTTTATCTTTTTAGGAAATTACTATCAAAATATTCAATAACAATTACTAATACCAACATATGGGCTAAGAATTAGATTATATTGTAATTACCATTAATATTAATATTTTTAGCTGTGATATTGGCATTGCATTGTTTTTATGTATAATAATGCCAATGTTCTTTTAAAATATTGGTGCTGTAGCAATTAGGGAGAAGTGTCATGATGAAATGATTCAGCAAGTTTCAATTATATTCTTTTTTAAACATTTTTAATAAAGACTTTTAAACTCAATATAGGTTAAACATTATTATTTGTTTTTCATAAATGAACAGTATTCTTTCTACATCGCCTAGACAGGTTTTCTATTTTACAGAATTTTATTTTTTTTTAATTATGTGTTATTGTTGTTCAGATACAGTTGTCTCCATTTTCCCTCCACAGCTCTCCCCTACCCCACCCACCCCCACCTCTCACCCTCGATTCTACCCCTTTGGCTTTGTCCACGGGTCCTTTCTACATGTTCCCTGATGACCCTTCCCCTTCTTTCCTCTGTTGTCCCCCGCCCACCTCCCCTCTGGTTACTGTCAGTTTGGTCCTTATTTCCATGTCTCTGGTTCTATTTTGCTTGCTTGTTTGTTTTGTTGATTAAGTTCCACTTATAGGTGAGATTATGTGGTATTTGTCTCACAACCTGGCTTATTTCAGTTAGCGTGATACTCTCCAGTTCCATCCATGCTGTAGCAAAGGGTGGACAATAAGCTTTAGTTACCCAGAACTCCAGATAGTCTTCTTAGAAATCTGCATGCACCAGATAACAATGTTAATACCTGATATGTTACAAATATAAAGCGTTGGTCTAAAATTGCTGTGAAATTATCTGTTCTGATAAGTATAATTTATAGGATATCATGGAATTGTTTCTTATGGAATTAGGATATTCTCATGAGTGATTAATATTCTGATATTGATAATAAAACATATGATTGAATTAGACTGATATTGACATATACTTTAAATTTATTTTTCTGAAAATCTCTGATATCAACTTGATCTGAGTCTTTTTTTTTTTAACCTTTCAGTGGTACTTGTTGAGCAGATACATCAGGGCTAGATGAACATGTTGGGGTGGGAAGAGGGAAGAAAAATGAGACTGTATTTGGGGATAGAAGCAATGAACCTGAACCTCTTAGGGTTCATGCAGGATCTTGAGGGTAGCTGACATAAACACCAGCATTTGAGCATTTGGGATCCAGGCAAAACAGACCTATGAAAAGACCAAAATATGAGGAGAAACTCAGCTTCCCTGGGGAGAAGAAATTCATAGGAAGGGTAATTCTTTAGATAAATCTGAAAGATAAAAAAGAACTTGGCAGATAGACAAGAAGTGTGGAGCTTTAGATGTTTTGAATATGTGTTACTACAAAGATAGTGGTGTCTTCAACTGAAAGTGAAATGAGACAGAAATTAGGTTATTAGGATCAGTTTTAATAAAAAAGATGAATTCCACGATTGACAGATCAATATGATCGTATGATTAAACTCTTTTACTTACTGTGTCATTGACAAGACAGCAATGATTGATGTTAGATAGCACTTCTGTCTTCTCTTTTACTAGTCTTTCAAAAAAATGAAGGAAGTCTAACATAGGATCCAAGACTGGCTGACGTCAAATAAATACCTTCTCCACACTCACCAGTTGAATAATTTGGCGCAACTCCAGTTTTATGAGCTAGAGTTTTCTAAAAACTACTTCATATGGTTGTTAAAAGGTTTAAATGAATTAACACAAGTTAGAGGCTTAGAACAATGTCTGGGACAGTGTGTGCACTCAATAAATATTAGAAATTATTAAATGTTCAAGGGTAACATTTCTTCAATTACTATTGCATTGCTTGACCAAATATATCATCTTATGACTGATTTTAAACATTCTTAATAATGTCTCTAAAACTATTATTAGCAAGAGTATAGAGAATAATATAATAGAAATACCATTTCTGTTTTGTCAAAGAAAATTTAAACAGAGCGTCCAATGAAGCAAATAATGACTAAGGAAAAGCAAAGTTAAAGTCTTACAACATTTAATTGTTGCTCACATTTTGATGGTCGTAAGTAAGTCACTGAGCTCTGAAGTTTTCAGATTAAGAAAGCAAAATATGCTTGGCTACCATCCCCAACATGCAGGCCCGGCTGCCTCCAGCAGTGCCAGAAATGTCTGGAGATCCCGCCCCCAGACATGAACTACACGAACCACACAAACTGCATTTAGTCACCCCAACCACATAGGATTTACTGCCTGGATGTCTATGCACAGTCCTATTTTATCTTCCTGACTAAATTGCTACTCATAATTTTTCTCTATAATGTTCTAAACATATTGCATAATTTTTAAAAAGTCCAAGGGAAATCGCAGGAGGTAATGTAAGTGTTGGGACAAAGGGTTCTTCAGACCTAAGCCTTCTCTGAGGAATGGACACAGAGTGAGTAGGCAGAGCTCATGTCACTGTGTGAACTCCCAGATGATGTTAGAGAGACTGTAAGAAATCCTGTCTGTTCTTGAGGGCATGTTAGCAATTACTCCAATCCATTTTTATCTTTCCTGGGTCCTTTCTTTTCTCCTCAGTTTCAGGCAGTCTTTTTGAAAAGGCTTATAGGCACAGGGAAAACAGAGAAGGGGAAATGCTACATAAATACCCATGGGACCTCTCCATCTCTCTTATTTTTGCTCTTTTTGTCTCCTATTTAATTATCATTCGTTCTGAACCTGGTTGGAAAAGGTGCATTGGTTTCAAAATCCATGAGCAAAAATAAATATGCTATAAATAATCTTTTTATTTCTACTAAAAATAATCCTACTATCTCACTCCACAAATAGGACAGTTAGCTCTATGATGTTAATCAAATATAAAAATAATAATATAATGCAATGCCCTTCAGGACATTAATACAAGTGGCAAGAAATAATGATTTAACAGTACAGAGCACTTCATTTCATCAACGAAAGTACCCGTGCAGCCAGCAATACTAACAAATGTACACACTCAATTCAAATCTCACCGACTTGACATGTTTTTCATTATTTTAATGTCAACTTCCCAAGAGCAGAATGGATGAAATAAAAGTTCCCTCTGGCTCATGAATGTATGGGGGTAGCCACCTTTTTTTCACTCTGCCCAGGTGAACAGCATTAATGACCTCTCCGACCCTCTACAGCTTTTGCCTTCGTTCTGATTTGTGTCTCCAGCAGATGCAAAGAACAGCTGGTTCTGCTCTACACATTATCTCTTTCACCTTCAGAAGAACTTCCATTGGATTTCTGGTCCAAAGACTAGGAATTCATATACCCTTTCCAAAATGTACTAAATGCCTCAAAACATATGTTTTAACCTAATTCTTTTTTTCATGATGTTTTCCTCTTTTAACATTTGAAGGCTCTCAATCACCAAAAATTCACACCAGTATTGACTTTATATTAATAATATTTTCCACATTCAAAATATAGACCCTCAATTCAGAGAACAGGGAGAATAATATTTATTCTATTACTTTTCAGTAATCCTGAAAGTAATAAAGAAAGTAATACTTTCTTGTATTATTGTATTGTATTATTGTAACCCTTGTCTCCTCACTGTATGTTACAGTGATGAGATAAGAGTTTGCCATTCATTTCAGAGAAGTTGGAACAACATTATTTTCTTGGGAGTTTTTTATATATATAAAATATCCTACCCCATTATCAGCATGTATGTCAATTATCTATCTTAGATGATGGAATTAGGAATTAGACACATGAAGTTCTGTCTGGAAAAAGTCTAGCCATTGTTACTATAATGAGAACAGCTTATGCAACAGTGGTGTAAGCTGGCAGCCAAAGAGACTGGAATGTAATGTGCATGTGTGAACAATGACGACTTCACTGTACTAGTCAGTGGGGATGGTAGATGCCACTGAGTGAGCATGTGTACTGTGTGACTATCACATTCAAAATGACTGAGTGAGAAGAGCAATGAATCTGCAACACATTTTGCAATAATCTTGAACATACCTCCATGGAAACCACTTGTATGATTCAGAAGGCTACAGATATGGGCAATTGGTGATTTGGCAGCTGCATCACAACAACACACCTGCTCACGCACCACATTTCATAAAGAGTTTTTTGGCAAAATATCTAATCACCCAGGTAACGGCCCTCCTACAGCCCTGACTTCTGGCTTTTTCCAAACTAAATTACTTTTGAAAGAGAAGAGATTCAGACCATCAGTGAGATTCAGGAAAATATGATGGGAGAGCTGATGGTGATTGGGAGAACTGTGTGAGGTCCCAAGGTGCCTACTTTGAAGGGGGCTGAGGCATCATTTTCCTGTGTACAGTGTTTTTTGTATCTTGTGTCTTCTTCAATAAATGTCTCTATTTTTCATATTACATGGCTGGGTATCTTCTGGACAGACCTGATATATTCAAAGGAAATTCTCACATGTATGTTTAAGGAAAAATAAAAAGAATGTTCACTGAAGCATTGTGTGTGATAGCTAATACTGAAAATAACCTAAATGTTCATTAGAAGAAAAGTGGATAAACTGTGGAATATTCAGACAATGGAAAACACCTATTAAGGATGGGTACATGTATCAATGTTGAATGAAAAACAGGCTAAAGAATGTCATATAGAGTTTGATATCAATTACATGAAGTTAAAAACATAAAATACAAAACTATGCTGATTCTGGCTACATGCATAGGCATACTCTTTATTATACTTTGTTGATATTGCATTTTTTGAAATGGAAGGAATTTGAAGTGTGGAAGACTATTAGCACCAGTTTTGCAACAGCATTTGCTCAATTCATAATATAATATTTAGAACTTTGTGTTATTATTACATTTTTGCAGTGTTCTGTGATCAATGAGTATTCTTTGATATTACTATTGTAATATGGGGGGTGGACATTTGAACAATGTCCATACAAAACAATAAACTTAACCCATAAATGTGTGTGTTCTGACTGCTCCACTTGTCAGTGTTCCCCCATCTCTTTCCCTCTTCTCAGGCCTATCTGCTCCCTGAGACACAGCAACACTGAAATGTTGCCAATTAACAACCTTACAATGGCCTCTGAGTGTTCAAGAGAAAGGCAGAGATATATCTGATAAAATATTGCTACAAGCAATGTCCAAGATTTTGCTGCCTATGTTTTCTTCTAGGATTCTTATAGTTTTGGGTCTAACACTTAAGTCTTTGATCCATTTTGAATTTATTCTTGTGTGTGGTATAAGAAGTTAATCTAGATTCATTTTACTGCATGTATCTGTCCAATTTTCCCAACACCATTTATTGAATAAACTGTCTTTGGCCCATTTATCTGCTTGCTTCCTCTGTCAAATATTAATGGACTATAAAGGTGTGGGTTTGTTCTGGGCTTTCTATTCTGTTCCATTGATCTATGTGTCTGTTTTTATGCAAGTACCATGCTGTTTTGATTACTGTGGCATTATAGTATAGTTTAATATTAAGTAGTGTGAGTCCACTGACATTGTTCTTTTTTCTCAGGATCACTGTTGCTATGTGGGGCCTTTTGTGGTTCCATATAATTTTTTGAAATATTTATTCTAGTTCTATGAAATACATAATTGGAATCTTGAAAGGAATTGCCTTGAATTTACAGATTGCTTCTGGTAGTGTGGACATTTTAATGAAGTTAATTATCCCTATCCATGAACATGGATATGTGTTTCCACTTATTTGAATCTCCTTAAATTTCTTTCTTCAGTGTCTAATAAGTTGCTGAGCACAGGTCTTTTATATCCTTGGTTACATTTATCCCTAGGTATTTTATTGTTATTTTATTGTTTTTGAAGAAATTGTGGATGAGATTGTTTTTCAATTTCTCTTTCTGTTTGTTCATTGATGGCATATAAAAATTCAACCGATTTATGGATATTAATTTTGTATTCTGCTACTTTGCTAAATTCATTTTTTCAGTTCCAGTAATTTCTAGGTGGAATCTTTGGGGTTCTCTATGTACAAATCATGTCATCTGCAAATGATAACAGTTTAACTTCTTCCTTTCCTATTTGGGTGTCTTTTATTTCTTTTTCTTGTCTGATTGCTGTGGCTAGGACTTCCAGTGCTATATGGAATAAGAGAGGCAAAAGCAGGCATCCCTATCTTTTTCTCAGTCTTAGGAGGAACACTTATAATTTTTGCTCATCGACAATAATGCTGGCAATGTGTTTTCAATATACAACTTTTACTATATTTAGTTATGTTCCCTCTAATGATAACTCTTTGCTGAGACTTTTCATTATAAATGGGTGCTAGATTTTATCTAATGCTTTTTCTGCATCTATTGATGTAATTATGTGGTTTTTATCCTTCATTTTGTTTATGTGGTAAGTTACATTTGTTGATTTGCAAATATTGTATAAATCTTGCTTTCCCAGAGTAAATCCCACTTGATCATGGTGTATGATCTTTTTCATACATTGCTCTATTCAGTTTGCTAATATTTTGTTGAATATTTTGGAGTCTGTGTTCATCAGGATATTGGCCAATGATTTTCCTTCTTTGTAGTGTCTTGACCTGCTTTTAAAATTAAGATAATGCTGGCCTGATAAAGTGAACTTTAGCATCTTTCCTTCTCCTTAATCTTTTGAAATAGTTTGAGGAGAGGAGTTAGTTCTTCCTAGAATGTTTGGTAAAATTCACCTATGAAGCTGTTCGGTCTAGGGCTTTTGTTTCTTGGGAACTTTTTTTATTACTGCTTCATTTTTTTTTAGGTGTTATCTATCTATTCAGATTCTCTGATTCTTCCTGATTTAATTTTGGAGGGTGTGCATTTCTAGGAATTTATCCATTTCATGCAGGTTGTCCAGTTTGTTGTCATATAGTTGTTCATAATATTTTCATACAATCCTTTGAATTTCTTTGGTGTCAGTTTTTATTTCTCCTATTTCATTTATGATTTTATTTATTTTGTTCCTTTCTCCTTTTTCTTTATGAGTCTGGTTAAAGATTTGTCAATCGTGTTTATCTTTTAAAGGAACCCAGTTCTTGGTTTCATTGATTTTTTTGTATCATGATTTTTTACACTTTATATTATTTATTTCTGCTCTGATCTTTATTATTTCCTTCCTTCTACTCATTTGGAGCTTGATTTGTTGTTCTTTCTCAAGTTCCTTTAAGTGTAAAGTTAGAGTGTTTATATGGATTTTTTCTTGTTTCTTTTGAGATAGGCCTGCAATGCTATGAATTTCACTCTTAGGATTTCTTTCCCAGGGACCCACAGATTTTGGATTTCTGTGTCCTCATTTTTATTTCTTTCAAGGTATCTTTTGATTACTTCCTTGATCTCATTGTTGTCCCATTCATTGTTTAATATCATGTTATTTAGCTTCCGTGTCTTCGCATGTTTCCAGTGTTCTTCTGATTGATTTCTAGTTTCATAGCATTGTGGTCAGAGAAGATACTTTATATACTTTCAATATTCTTAAATTTATTGAGACTTCTTTTATTCCTTAACATATGGTCTATCCTAGAAAATGTTCCATGTACAATTGAGAAGTCTATATATTTGGGGTGAAATGCTCTGAAGATAATCAACGAAGTCTATTTGATCTAGTGTGTCATTTAAGGCTGCTGTATCCTTGTTAATTTTTTGCCTAGAAGATCTATCCATTGAAATCAATGGTGAGTTAAAATCTCCAACTATGACTGTGTTTCAGTTGAAATCTCCCCTTATGTCAGTGGTGAGATGGGTGAGATTGGTGGTTGTCAGGGACTGGAGGGAGAATGGAAGTAGGAATGACAACTAATGGTTACAGACTTTCTTTCAAGGGTGATGAAAATACTCTAAAATCATGTATTGGTGATAGTGGCCCAACTCTGTGAGTATGCTAATAATTCCAAATGGTATACTTGGTATACTCTCAACTCTTGAGAGTGTGAGTTTAAGACATGAATTATACCTTTATAAACTTGTTATTTTTCAAAGTATTGGGGACTATGCCATAAGGACTATGTATGATATTTTACTATTTATGAATTCACCATCTTTATTATTTTTATTTTCTTTGGTCTGTTCCCCTCAGAGGTTCACAGTTATATGTCCATGCAAATAATTGTTCCAAGGTCAAGGCAGCAAAACATACCTTTTCTACAGGGAAAATGTGAGTAATAACAGGTTTAAGTAATAAGTAAATAAACAAATAACAATTAACTTTATGGAGTGCTTGCTATGCATCAGGCACTATTCCAGGAGTTGTATAGATACAGACACAGGTATAGATATAGATATAGGTATAAGTATAAATATAAATGTAGATGTGGCTGTGGCTATTCATGGGGCTCTGTGTGTGGAGGTGGTGGTGGACGTGGAGAATGAGGATGGAGATGAAGATGGAGATACACAGATAGAGACATGTAAACTGAAAGAGAAAGGAAGAGCGAGTCTAGCACCTGCCTCTTGCCCCAGAGAGAAAAAAGTCAGCAGAGAAGGGTGGTGCGGGACAGAAAAGCAGCCTGGAGGCATAACTGCACAAGTGAGTTTCCTAACATTTCTATTTGTACTCAACTAGAACCCTTACACTTCATTGGTGTCCAGGAAAAGAGCCTACATTTGTGACTCGCTAGGGTCCGCTTCTGCATACTGAGTGTGAAATCAGCATGATCCTTAAAGCTGTTCTGATCCCGCTTGGAGAGGTTCAGTAACCTCAGAATGTGCCACTGTCAGTGAGGGGGACACAGAGACGGACAGCCAAGCCAGATCATGCAGGTGGAGTTTTGTCTCTCAAACTGTAAAACGTGGACCAAATACATCAGAATCATGTTTGGGTTTTTAGTTTTTCTTCTTTTCTTTCCTTTGGACCTCAAGTGCCCAGAATTATGTTATAGCAGGTTGTCATCACTGGCCATGGAAGTCCCATATTTTATTTTACTGCATTTCATTGTGTTTTACTTTATTTTATACCCTCCTCATTGCTGCCCTCTTTACCTCTTGGCTCATTGCCCTCCCACCAGAGGCCCTAAGTTCTAGTACATTTAATATATGTGTTTTCAATCTATCCTCTACATACATGTGTGTGTGTGAGTATGAGTGTATGCATATATATGTAGCATATGCAACGTTAATAATATAACATATGCATATTATTAAATTTGGGGGAGTTTGATTTATAGTGCTGTGCTATAAATCTTGTTCTTTCCCATGTTTATTTGACTAGCACTTTGTCTTTGAGAATTTCCATGCTGTAATGTACAAAGTTAGTTCACACATCTGAGCTCTGGAGAGCATTCTGTCCCACATACATGCCGCATTTTACTTTTTATTCTCTATTGGCAGACATTTGGGTTACCACCAGCTCGTTGCTGCTCCAGTCATTGGAAAAGAAGTAAAAGCAATTTACCAAATTCATGCAACTTCCTTCTGGAAAAATGATGGTGAGGAGGACAGAACAAGAGGGGGTATTAAACAAACCAACTTCTATGCATTGTTGAAACATTCTTGAAAGTGCCAAGGAGGCTGTAATAATCTCCTCTGGAAAGTTATCTCAGTTGTCATTCCAGTTTACAGTTTACAAAGTGAGCAGTTTACGAAGTGAGTTCTTTAGAAATCTGTTCTACGAAGAGCAGAGTTGAAACAGTTAACTATGTTTCTTTATTGTAGGATTTCTCTCAATGTTTAATAGCTCAATGAGCAAATAGCCTACACCTCAATGCCTATGAACCAACAGAATTTGTGTTTCCACAGAACAATCCCAATAAACACTATTGTACTGTATTGTTATTATTTTACATGTTTTCAAAGACATAGTAATAGTATCAGAAGGCAATGGGATAGCCACCAAAAAAAAGTGAGCCTCGAAAAGAGGTCCTTTTTGAGAAGAAAACATTTTGATTAGAGTTTTATATTATTCTGTTTTTTTCAATATTACATATTTCATGGTTTCTGTTTATTTTTCCAATATGCTAAATCACAAATCTCTCTATAAAATCATGTTTAGAAAACTGTGGCTGATTATTAAACAGTGTATTTGTGCTCACATTTCAGCTGCTGATGCCTTGGTAGTGTCTGTGCCTGGTCAGATCCCCCAACATAGGCCAGAGCCTCATCTACTAGAAACTGTAAGTGAGGAAGGAGACTTGGGCCTTGGTCATGAGAAGAACAGGGCTGCTAGTGCCTGTCAGCAAGGCCCAGGGTGCCTCTGTTCCCTGGTCAGCGCTGAAGATGTTGGCCACACAAGTTCCATTCATCGGCACCTGCAGAGTGAGCACTTGTGTTTAACTGAGTTCAGGGTCAACCAACTGGATTCAGTAAGTTCAATCTGAGAATACAGCCATTGTTAAAAGGCAGTGCATTGTTAATAAACAGGAGAACAATTGCCTGGGAAGCTTCAGAAATTAGGTTTTCAGGTTTTTGGTCTACTCTAAAAACTTTGGAAATTGAACTCTAGGTGGGAAATTGGGAGCCGTTATTTACCATATGACATTCAAACATGAAATTTGCAATTTAATGAGAAAAGTACTGTTGGACGCATTATGTCAAAGCAAGAGATGAGTCTAAATAAAAGGCTATACATTAATTTATTTCATCTTTATCATTTATTTTTATAAACTGCTAAAGCTGTGCTTTATTTATTGCAACTCACCCATATATAATTCTCTGCAGTTTTGAAAACACCATCTTACATTTCCACCCCAACTTTATAAATCGTGTTGATTTATTTCTGTCTCTTAAGCCTAAAACCATTTATTGCAACAACAAAACATCCTCCTATTCTGGTGATCTAGGAACAAAGTCGACCCACTTACTGTGTAGTGAGCATTGACAGATGGCCAAATGGGGTGATAGCTTTGATTTTAATGTGTCTTAAGAGAGTAAATGAAGCACAGGCAATCTCCGTCTCATGTGAACAGTTGGATTTTTGTGTGCCTTGTCGGCAACACCGAGGTGCAATTCTCACAGCACTTCATTGATTTTCCACTCAACCATGACCACTCAGATGGCAAAAAGCAGGGTCAAGAATTTTTAAAGTTGTTTTTCCTGTTTGTCTTGAAAAGTACAAACAGAGTTGATTATACTTACTCGAGGTGTAGTCAGGAGTTTGCTGGTGCAAAGTCTTTATGGGTTTCACAGATTATGAATTTTTAATTTCACTTAAAATGAAGTGATTTTGTCAAGAGAATCATTAACATCATAAAGACAGTGATAATAAAAATTCTTCACACCTCCCCACCTGTGATCTTAGCATACATCATGAGTGACAAAGCACTTTGCATTATGGGCTTTAAGCTCTGAACAGGGACAGACTTCAACAGTAGGGCATGAAATAACGGTTGTAATGGAGCAATAAAGTCTGGCTGCTGTAGGATAGCATGGTATTTTGTACTGGGCCTCAAATTAACTTTAAATACCAAACACTATTTAAACACAGAGATGAACTACTTTATCCACCCTGACAGTATGAAAGGTTTAGAAAGGATTTGGAGAGGAAGGAGGCGAAGCTAAACTCCACAGCAACTTCAGCCACCGGATGACTTTTAAACAAGTGGAAGCCTGACATCACTAGCCCTGTACATTTCAAAGTTCAGTAGAATTGTACTTCTGTATGCAAATACTAGTCACAATCAACACAAGCCATGGGACCACTGCTAGGTTTTATTTTAGTGCAATCCTCAAGTATATGGCTATAAATTTATCGGATCTCATAACCTAGTTGGTAAGTTTGTGTTTACATTTCACCTTTCAGTACAATAAAACAAGAACAGGTTTGGAGTTGAGTCACAAAGACCTGATTTTAAGTCTTGTGCCCGCCTTACACCTGCTTTGTGACATCAGGAAGCTAACTTGGGTCCTTCAGCCTGTAACCCACAACTGCAACAGGAAGAATACTCCTACCAAGTTTCCAAGCTTCTGACACCATTCGATTAGATTACCTTTGAGAAATGACAAGTAGTGTCTGGCATTTACTAATTTTAATTCACTTATCACATGTGGCTAATATGACACAAGAAGTTTCCTGTTCAAAGTCTATTAGGAACTCGAGACATTCTTTTATAGCCCAAGGAGAATGCACATCCATACAATGCAATGATCTTAGCACCACACTGCACCCGCACCCGCAGAGGCAAAATGAATGTTGCATTTTCTACCAGGACAAACTGTTAGAAGAGTACAGCCAGCTTCCCAGGGACCCGATATTCTACAGTGTCACTTTTGACTGACAGGGTAATAATGAGGGGACATCCTCCAAGTCCATGCTTCATTTGCTAGCCTCAGCACACCTGAGCATTTCAGAGCTCCTTCAGGTGTGCAGCCGTGTGGTGGGAGGGAGAAAATGAAAACTCCAACATGCCCACTCATGGAAAGCACTGTGTCCTCTTTTGAAAGTGAACACTGAGTTTGTCAATGGAGAAGCCAGTACTGACAAGATAATAACGAATATCAAGAAAATGAAAAAAGTATATCAGCTGGCCTAAAGGAAGGAAAGCCCAGAATCTTCCAACCCCGTACGCACTCTGACAAGTCTCTGAAAATAATTACTTTTTCTTCCCATGGCCTTCCAGGCACCGAATAGCCTTGATTTGTCCCATGAAGCAGCATTCTTTTACTCTCCCAGATGAAAGGAGGGCTTGGGAGTGAATACTCAACAGCCAAGCATGGACTTTGTCTCCCTTCCTCCAGCAGGAAGACTCAGTCATAATGAATTAGTCAATAAGTATGCACCCAAGGCAAGTCTCTAGCTCACCGCTTTGCTTTTTCCTTTGGACTGAGAAGGGCAAGATAGGAAGGACTTCCTCTGTCAGGATGAGCACATCCTATACTGTCTACTAATTTTCACCTTTAGAGTGGTGGGGAGGCCAGTCTGACAAGACCCTGTGACAACAGGCAAAGGCTGGCTCTGTCCATACAAACCTGGACAAATGGCCGGTGCACCTCTCACCTGTCCTGAAGGCTGAGGGTCCAGCAGGAGACTCTGGCATCACACATGTGACTTTACTAAATGTGTAAAATAAAGGACAAAAATAGCCTCTTAAATAAAAATCAGAACACAGGAATTCTATCAGGACAAAGATGACTATTCCATAATTCATCTAAAAATTTTCCTTTTAGTATTTTGGTCATGAATCCAAACAGTCACTTTAATTTAAACATCCATGGGAAAAATCAAACACTACAAGCCTAAAGCTGAAACCATAATTCGGTTCCACAAAGCAGTTTCTCCTGTTATCGAGCCCTGGATTTAGGAATGACAAGCGCTGGAGTCTCAAATCCAGGGCCCCTCAGAGCGAGCTCCTCCTCCCACTTCACAAGGCCAAACACTCACCACGCCATGTGATTTTCCTCCCTTACTAATTTTGAGTCTTTTACCTCTGTTAGAGGTTTACTTTAAGCTGTCAGCTTCTATTAGTTTCCTATGTTTCTGTAACAAATTACCACACCCTTGGGGTTCTGGAGGCCAGAAGTAGCAACTCAGTTTCATCAGGTAGAAATCCAGGTGTCAGTCCCTTCTAGGCTTTAAAGGCTGTGGCATTCCTTGGCTTGTGACCGCCTCACTCGAATTTCTGCCGCTGGGGTCACATTGTCATCTCTCTTCTGCGTGTTTCAACTTCTCTCTGGCTCTCTCACGTAATGACATCTGTGTCATTGCATTTGGAGCCCACCTGGATATTCCAGGATACTCTTCTCATCTTGGACTCCTGCACTTAATCACAGGTGCAGAGTCTTTGCCACATATGTTGCTACAAGTTGAACTGTACCCCCCCTAAAATGTATGCATTGAAGTCCTAGCCGCCGGTGACTCAGAATGTGATCACATTCAAAGACGGGGTCTTTGTAATCAGGTAATGAGGTCATTAGGGTGGTGCCTAAATCAGTATGACTGATGTCCTTACAAAAGGGGAGATTTGGACACAGAGATGTGCATGGAGGGAGGGGGAGTGAAGAATCAGAGGGACAATTCAACCAGGGAGGCTCAGACAAGACTCTTTCCTCACAGCTCTCAAAGGAACCAACCCTTATAACACCATGGTCTTGGATTTCCAGAGTCCCAAACTGTGAAACAAAAAACTTCTGCGTAAGCCACCCTATTTGTGGTACTTAGTTATAGCAGCCCTAGCAGACTAATGCATAAGGTAATTCCAACAAGTGGCAGGGGTTTGGACCTGTACCTTCGGGGGCCAATATTCATCTACCACACTGCCTTGTTGTGTAAGGTGTCTCCTTGTCACGAGGCTCACCCCTTCCAGCCCATTCTCCATAAGACAGCTTAAAAATTATATTCAGAGCTTTAGAGAGAAATATTCTACCTGAGATCCAAATTGGTCTTTTTACATACAACTGTTCCACAATTGATCATTACGCTTTTGATCAATTTCTGGAGAAATGCACTACATAAAACAAAACATAATTTGCAGCTTGAATCAGTCATTCCTTGTTCTTTGAAGGTAAGGACAGTAAACAAGTAATGGACTACAAGTGTCATCCTCAAAGGCAGGCCCCCGAACTAACCGCATTAACATTGCTCTGGACCTTTTACAGTGCGGTCTTCTGGGACAGGAGCCAGGCATCTTCAGTTTTCACCAGTGGCCCGAGGAGCTAAGATGAGTGGCCAGGTTTGACAACTTGTAGAGATACCAGTTCAGTGGAAATCTTTACTTTTTGAAAGTTTTAGAGAGTTTGTTCTTTAACATAGCAATGGAGGGGTGGGCTGTGTAAAACTGTGTCCTGGCTGATTAAGTGTTCATTTCAAACAGGTGAAACAAATCTTTGACTCTTCTGCCCAGTGTCAGTTCATCTATGTGTACAATCAATCTCTCTCTGTCTCATGACTTAGAACCTCTAAGTTAAATTGATCATTGAAAATTAGCTTTGAATGAGTTAGAACAGTGGCTTACAAGTCATGAACACAAGCGTTTATTAATCTAAAAATGCCAGATTTCGGGCAAAATGCCAGAATGAGGGTGATGTCTCAGACAGGGTATCAGGCCTCTCCTCTCATTTCACTAATATTCGCTTTTAATTATTTTTATAATTAAATTTATATATAACTTCAATCCCAAAAAAGAATTCTCTGCTATACAAAATAAGAAATTAAATTCTAATAGAGATTAATAAGCCACTGATTACTGAGGTTTATAAAATAATCTTTATAAAAGTTGCCTTTCCTATTCAGAAAACAGAGATTTATTTTCACAAACTAGAATTGTTCTCAGAAGGAAATAGGTCTGCTAAACAGCTAGTGTGAGAAAGTAGCTTAAGACACTGTTCTAAAGTTCTAAACTCTATTCTGACATATTATACTGACTGATATTTATCTGATATACAACCACTCTATATAGCAGATGGCATTTTTCTCACTGATACTGTTGGGAATAAGTCATTAAAATGTTCCAATGCTCAAAATTGGATACCCTGTAAGTGTACTAACATTACTTTATGGCCTCTGCTTTAAAATGTTTCCCAAGGTAAAATGATGTTCAAGTTGTATGTCAGTGTTTCTCACGTAGTAGAATGAAGGCTTAGAAAGGTAAATATGAGTATTTTCAATAAACTTAAATGTATCTTTATTGATCTATAATTAACACATTACATGATATTAGTTTCATGTGTATAATGTAATGTTTTGATATTTGTATTTGTCACCACTGTAAGTCCAATGAACATCCATCACCAATCATAGTCACGCATATTTTTTTCTTGTGATGACCTTTTAATACTCATTCGTTCGGCAACTTGCAAACATATAATACAGTGTTGTGAACTATAGTCACCCTGTTGTAATCGTATCCCCAGGACTTATTTATTTTATAACTGGAAGTTTGTACCTTTTGAACTCCTTCAGTCATTTTGCCTGCACCGAGCCTGTGGCAACCATGAATCTATTCTCCATACCTAAAATTGTTCTTTGTTTTTCTTGGATTCCACATATAAGAGCATAATATGGTATTTGTCCTTTTCTCTCTGACTTATTTCACTTAGCATAATGCTTCAAGGTCCATCCATGTTGTTGCAAATGGCAAGATTTCCTTCCTTTTTAATCAAATGGTTTAATTATAAATAAATATATATACACCACAACTTCTTAATCTATAGATGAATATTTAGGTTGCTTCCATGTCTTTGCCATTGTATATAATACTGTAATGAACATGGAGTATTTTCAAGTTAATGTTTTCATTTCCTTTGGATAAATAACCAGAAGTAGCATTTCTGGATCATATTGTGGTTTAATTAATTTTTTTGAGGACTATTTACCCTTTCTATAGTGGGTTTACATCAAACAGTGCACAAGGTGAACACACAATTCAGTGCACAGGTAGGTGCTGTAGAATTGTGCATCTGAAACCTGTGTAACTTTGTTAACCAGTGTCACCTCAATAAGTTAAGTAAAAACAAAAAAGCAAAATAAAATAAGTATTTTTGGAATGAATGAGTCATCTGCTTAAGAGAAAGAAAGAGGAAGGAAAATATAGCTAAGCACTTTTTTAGGAAGAAAAAGAGGAAACTGATATTAGTGATATTTTTGAGTATTCACTTTCTTTGGCACAAGTACTAGACATTTATGTATTAAAATAATAAAAACTAAATATTAAATTAAAGAAAAAATTGAGAGCATTAGTTTAAACTAATACTAATTGTAAGTATTAGTTTAATATATATAATTATGTTAGATGAAAAAAAACTATGGTACATATACACAATGGAATTCTATGTGGCAGAAAGAAAGAAGGAGCTCCTACCCT